>ML100105.1:19912-59020 GCA_003697995.1 Taxidea taxus jeffersonii
TGGATGGAGGTGGTGATGGTGGTGGTGATGGTGATAGTGGTGATGGTGGTGATGATGGTGATGGTGGTGGTGGTGGTGGTGGTGGTGATGGGAGCAGTGGTATATGTGAATGACACAAGAAAGCAGTAGTCCCATGCGGAGTACAAGGGGGAGAACAAAGGCTTCCATCCTGAGAAGTTCTCTTCTACATTTCTGAAAAGATGAAGGAAATTGTAGGAGGATTGTTTGTAATTTTAGCTTACTTTAATAGCTCCTTGCTGAAACCAGGTATAACCTCTGCTCATGGCTTGGACAAAAAGATTGGTGTTGAAAGTGTTCCATTGATCTTGGACCTTGGAATGGGCATTTTGATGTGTCTATCTTCCTTTCAGATGATAGAATCTTTTATATCAAATCTTCATCTGGAAAAATCCACTTGGATGAAGAAGATTTTGACAACTCAGTAGTAATCATCTCATTGCCAAGCTGAAGTGTTAGGAAGACAAGCTGGCTGTCCATTACCTACACACTCTCACCTATCATGGGTAAGATTGAGTCCATTCTGAAGAGACAGATTCTACCTACCCATCCTCAACTTGCAGAATTGAGCACTGTTTTTTTCCACTGTCTCTGTTGATTAGGTCCTTCAAAGTGTCAGGCTTGGTAAGCCTCAGATCCGTGACATTATTCTGGCAGGCACTTTCTTTATATATCCAAGAATAAGAAATCTATGGGGGACTTCTCCATGGCAAGATGAGGCTGCCACTTAGGTACAGTTGTCTAGATCACCATTTTTTTTCTAGGACAGATCTGAAAATGTATAAGATGTCTTTTTGCTTGAAGACCTGACCCTTGGAATGGAAGTCTCTGCTGAAATCATAACTGTCCTGACCCGATGTGCAGATTTTCACTGCTTGTCAGACAACCAACAGTGTCCACTCCCTCAGGTTTATGAAAGGGAGAGAGAAATGATCACTGACAGTCTGCTTGATGGTTCATAGCGCTCCTCACATTGTTGGATACTATGACTATGAAGGCAACGGCAAGCCCAGTGTGTCTGCAGAGTCGAGTACAGGCAAAGAGAACAAACTCATGGAAGATGAAAGATGTTGTTTCAGAAAGGAAGATATAGAGTTCTTGGTGCAGGAGGCTAAGGGGCACAAATCAAAGATGAAAAACATAGAGATAAGTGTCTTCCAACAATTCACTCAAATCCTGTGCTTCCAATGAGAAGCCACAGTGGAAGATGAAAAACTTTAATACACATGCAAGGAAATCATTAACTGGCAGCACACGGGTCAGTCTACTGAAGATAAGAGTTCCCAAAAGGAAAAATCTGGAGAGCATCTTGCCAACCCAACATCACAAGTCTCTTCCGATGAGATCCCAAGGGGGATGCCCTAGGGCTTCTGAGGGGCTAGGATCCTTATGATTGTTCTGCATCCATGATCAGAGTGAATAAAAGCATATTCAAACATATGAAGAATGTAATTTATTGATAATTCTGTACAACATCAGGATTTTAGTTATTGTATGAATTCCAGGGCTTGTGATATTTGGATGTCCATTCAGGAAAAGAAATGAAAGCTTTTCCACTGTCAGGTCTGTAAAAGAGTGGAAAATGCAATTCATGCTTTCAAGAATAAATATCTATTTAAAAACAACACCTTAGGGGCACCTGGGTGGCTCAGTGGGTTAAAGCCTCTACCTTCGGCTCAGGTCATGATCCCAGGATCCTGGGATCGAGCCCCACGTCCGGTTCTCTGCTTGGTGGGGAGCCTGCTTCCTCCTCTCTCTCTGCCTGCCTCTCTGCATGCTTGTGATCTCTTGTGTGTCAAAAAAATAAATGAAATCTTAAAAAAAAAAACCACCTTAGAAAAAGAAGAAAATCTGTCCTTCCCTATGTCCTGACTTTCATTAAAAAAATTTAGAGTCTATCATATTTAAGTTGCTCCAGGCTATTAACCTAAAGTAGACTTGCAACCCTAGGAGTTAAGGCAAAAGTGTGGTTACACAATTCTCATTGCTAGATACCACTTTTTCAGAAGACTGAGTTTTTTGGTGGGTTTTAAATTCAGAGAAAAATTTATCTTGTGGATCTCCCTGAAAGGAACATTAAGCAAGTTAATGACTAGCGTCTTTGAAAGTTTTACAGAAAATTAAGCAATGTTTTTCATGGAAATCGTTCTTAAAGGAATCTGAGAGAAAATCTGAGGAAACTCAGACCCAAAGAGGATCAGGCTGCTTTAATTCAAGTCAACAAATATTCTCTGAGAAGCTGCTAGATGCTGGGCACTGTGCCAGGTACGAAGACACAGCACCAAGTAATATATAAGCTTCATTTTTGTAAAAACTTCAAATTCGTATTATAATGTCTCAGAATTTATAGAAAAGGAACAAAACAAATCAGTGGTAACAAAAGTCTATTCATGGAGAGAAAATAAGTTAGAGTAGAGTAGAAAATTCTGTAGAATGTTAATTTCCCTGTTCTTTTGATTTAAACTTTTGTTGATTTTAAATCCCTTCTTTACTTTTATGAAATTATAAAGTTTTTTATCTATGGGAAATTCATGATGGTTTCCATTGTGACTCTGTATTATGTTAAATAATTTTTTTATCAAAGTAATATGTGTACCTAAATGTGTACATAGTTTAAGAGGTACTGTGAGGCTTATGATGAAAGTGAAGTCTACTGTCCCTCTCTTCCTCATCCCCTTGTCCCCTTCAGAGAGGTGATCAATTTCAGCAGCTTGAGGTGTCTTATTTTTTCCTAATCTTCCATATTTCTAAATAACAAGGATATACTGTTTTTGCTTTTAATTAGTGTCTAATGACTTTCCTCCAAGAAAAACGAGGACACTTTGGCTTTCTTACGACAGTCTCCTCTCCATTTCCCTCCCCACATCCTTTCAAAATGTAGTATTACAATTTCTCAGACTGGCATTCTCCATTTATATTACCTTGATGATATTTTGGTAATATTTACATGATTCACAGTTGAAGCATATATTCTATGATATCATCTTTTCTTATGCAACTTTTTCTCCACTGGAGTTAATAACGGCTTTGTTTTTTCTAGCTTCCTTGCACCTGTGAATAGTTTGTCTTCAAAGTCTGTCAGAACTCTGTATGGAGAAACGTACTGATAACCTCTCAGGTCCATGTTGTTCCTGGTGGGTTCCCTTCACTCCATTTGTCATGCTTTTTATATCCAGGGCTTATTTCCCACCCTCCCTTGCTGCACTGTTGACATTCTGGACCTCTATCTACCATCATCTTGGGAATACTTTCTTCTCTCTCCTACAATGAGTTCTTGCTTTCCAGACCCTTCTCGTGTTTTGTGGTTTGCTCCTCTGTTTTGGCAGAACACATCCTGCAGTGGTTTTCTAACAAAGAATCCTAGGAAATGAACCATGTTTGGACAACTTGCACACCTGAAAATGTCTTTATTCTCTCCAAACCTGACTGAGTTGGTATGAAATAGGTTCCCCTTAGAGGTTTGAAGGCATCACTCCACTTTCTTTTCAATTCTCGAGCTGGTCTTTTGAAACTGAATGCTGTTCATGGCCTGCTCTTTTGAAACTCCTTGTTCATGGCCTGTATTTTCTCTCTGAACATTTTAGGAACTTTTCTATTCCTGGGTTCTAAATTTCCCAATGGTGGGCTTTGGCATGGATCTATTTTTATCATTTGTGCTGAGAGCTTGCAAAAAAAAAAAAAAGCCTTCAATCTGGAAACTCAGATCTGTTAGTCCTTGGAAAACTTATATTGGTTTTTAAAAAATAATAATTTCCTTTTCTTAACTTTCTTTCTTTCTTTCTCTCTCTCTCTCCCTCTCTTTCTTCTTTCTTTCTTTCTTTCTTTCTTTCTTTCTTTCTTTCTTTCTTTCTTTCTTTCTTTCTTCCTTCCTTCCTTCCTTCCTTCTTTCTTTCTTTCTTTTTTATTGCATTCACAACAGTTGGACTTCTTAGGCTGTTGTACCTCTTAGACTGAATCTTTAGTTTTCTTGTTTATTTTCTATTTCCTCTGTCTTTGTTGCTATCAACTCTCCAAGAGAGTTTCAATTTTATTGCAACTGGTGAATTGACCGTCTGGTGAAAAAGAAAGAGGAGCTATGGTGGGTTTGATCATCAAGAGGAATGGGGCCACACTCTCCTTATATGGGGGCAACTCCAGGAGGAGCAGCTGGGAAGGTGAGTCCTCTCCTCAGTTTAGGACATGTCAAGTTGGATATCCTGGCAGACATGAAGGTGGTCATGCAGAGAGGATGGCCAGGTATGTGAGTCTAAGTTTTCAAGAAAGCTTAAGGTAACTGTAAATTGTATATATTTAGAAAAATGGTATAGAACACTCTGTTTTACAACCTCCTTTTTTTTTTAACTTACCAATATATTGTGAACTTATTTCTCCTCATTATTGGTTCTTTGGATTCAATTGGGAATTTTTTGCTGCCACCTGGGGAAATCTTATATGTTTGTGTGACTGATGGCTCCTCCTCTCCCCACTTCTAACCAGGGACTGTTTAATGCCATTTCTCTGTGGTTTTGGGAGCTTGGGTGATACTAAGATGGGTACAAAAAAGAATAAAAGAAAGAAAGAAAAGAAAACCACAGGGTACTGTGATCTAGACAGGTTTTGTTTACCAGGGCAAAGAGCATATGACAGGAACTTGGGAAGTGTTCCAGCAAATGATGATCATCCCCAAGGTGCCTAAGGGACCCCAGTGCACCTGCTATGGATGGGTCAGATTAGTTGGCCTCTGGTTAACATTGTAAGACACCCAACTACCAGGGAAAGCCCATGTGTGTTGTGTGTATACATTCCATGTGCGTGCATGTGTGCATATGCTAGAAGGTGTCTTCACTCCTAGGCTCACCCCCACATCTGAGATTGTTTCATTTTTGATTCAGGCCAAGAGAACTCCTTGCTAGAACCCAGTGAAAGCCTGAGGGCAGCCTGACCTTTCAAGCCTCATCCACACTCAAGGGATGCCTTTCTAGGTTCCCCGCCTGTCCTTTGTCCTTCTTTTTTTTTTTTTTTAATTTTTAATTTTTTTATCTAAGCTTTTTTTATTTAAACATATAATGTAACCTCACCACCCTCTCCCAACCCCTCTTCCCCCCTACCCCCCTCAGTTTGTTTTATGACATTAAGAGTCTCTTTTGGTTTGTCTCCCTCCCGATCCCATCTTGTTTCATTTTTTCTCTTCCTACCCCCTTAACCCCCACCCCCGTTGCATCTCCACTTCCTTATATCAAGGAGATCATGTGATAGTTGTCTTTCTCCAGTTGACTTATTTCGCTAAGCATAATACGCTCTAGTTCCATCCATGTCGTCGCAAATGGTAAGATTTCATTTCTTTTGATGGCTGCATAGTATTCCATTGTATATATATACCACATCTTCTTTATCCATTCATCTGTTGATGGACATCTAGGTTCTTTCCATAACTTGGCTATTGTGGACATTGCTCCTTTGTCCTTCTTTACCTCTCAACTCCCAGCACCTCTTTTTGGCTCCAGAGAACCATCAGAGGCTAAGGAGAGAGAGGATTCCAGTCCATAGAAGAGACTAAAAGGGAAACATACATATTTTTGGTTATGGGGAAACACATGGCACAGGGGTCTCTGTCTTTGGTCTTTGGTAAGGCAGAGTTCTACTTGCTAAGCAAATTAAAAACCTGGAAGACCAGAGAGCAGAGTATCTTGGTCTCCCAATCTGAGCTTTGATCAGGACAGGGCTGAGTCGGGTTGGGGGGTGCAGGGTGGCTGTGCCAAATCTTCCGAATCAGTCCCCATATGCGGTGATCTCTGCAAGGTGGCTCAGCTGAGAGTGAGCAGGCGGGAGAGACAAAGTTGTTTTCAGAAAATGAACCAGAGAAGAACAGATGCTGTGTTTTGCTGTTGCCATCACTATGTCTTCTCTGCATAACAGATTCCCGAAAGATGTTTAAAATGCTTTAGGAATCATGTTTCATCAACATCTCTTGACGGTAGGTGGGTGGTAAGGAGGCGGCAAGGCAGCTTGTTCTGCGAAGATGCCTTATTTCAAGTGAAGAGTGAAATCTGGACCCCAGGGGGAGGGTGTTGTCTAGACCAGGAGTTGTTCAAATGGGTTCGCCGTGAAGAAAAACACCAAAATGAGGGTCTCCATGATTCATTCATTTGCTCTGCAAGCATCCACTGGGGTGTCCCCCATGCCAGTTTCTGTTTCAGGGGCTGTGAGAACAACACTGAGGAAGGTGGCAATTTGAGATTAAAAGAAGATGTTCTGAAGGAAAAGAAACAGGTTATATTAGTAATGTTGATAGAGAAAAGAATCAAAGCAAAAGATATCGGGAACATACACAGTAACTGTGATATATGAAAGGTACAGATCAGAAAAATAATATTTGATGACCAAATGGGGAAGTAGAAGATTTTCTCAAAATTTAATTTAGCTTTTTAAATAGACAATAAACTTGTGGTTTAAATATCCAAATGATACAAAAAATTTATGGTCTGAAGAGTCTTGCTCCCCACCCCGCAGATACACCCATTTCTCCCTCACTTTGTGGGCACTTTGATTAATTTCCTACTTATTTTTCTAGTGTTTCTTTATGAACATTTAAGGACATGTGCATATATAGTATTACTTTCCCTCTTTCTTACATAAATGATGGCAGACTTCATATAGCAAGCTTGTTACTTTTCTAAGCTGTGTAACAAATTACTGTGAACTTAGTGGCTTAACACAACATATGTTTATTATCTCAGCATCTGTGGGTCAGGAACAAGGGTGTTGCTTAGCCAGTTCTCCGCACAGGGTGTCCAAGGTGGCAATCAACATGTTGGCTGGGCTGTACTCTCATCACAGGCTCAACTAGAGAAAGATCTACTTCTAACCTCCCTCAAGTCATTGGCTTACTTCCTCTTCTTGCAGCTATGAATCATGGCACTTTGTTTCTCCAAAGCCAGTAGAGGAATCTCTATTCACAGAAAGGGCCTCTCATAACTTCATTTGATTAGGTTAAGCTCTCCCAGGAAAAGCTCCCCTTTGATTAACTCAGAACCAATTGATTAGGATCTCAATTACATTTGCAGAACTCTTTCACCTTTTGCCATACTCTATTGGCTAAGAAGCAAGTCAGACTCTGTGCACCAAGGGGACTAGATTATATAAGAGTGTAGCTCACGAGAGATTACCTTAGGACATATTTGCTATACTAGGATTTGGCAAGCTATGATCCCCAGACCAAATCCAGCCTGCTACCTATATTTTTGTAAATAAAGTTTTATTGGAACACAGCCACACTCATTAGTTTGCATATGATCCATGACTGCTTTCTTGCTAATATGGCTGAGTTGAGTGATTACGGCCAAGAGTGCCTGTGGTCTACAAGCTTAAAATACTTACTGGCTGCCCTTAAAGAAAAACACTATGCATCCTTCTGCACCATACTTTCCCCCCTTACCATTAAAAGCTGGTATATTTTTCTGAGTCAGTGCACACTGATCTTCACCCTTTCTTTACAGCCTTGTCATCCCAGTGTTCCACTCGTATAGACATGTCACAGTTTATGTGTCCCGTCCATGACTGTGGCACATAGCGGCTTCTGGCCTTTTGCTAGATAGAATCTTGGAAGTCGGAAACTCAGAAATTCTGACTTAATGAAGTCAAATACATTCATTTCTCTTTTTATGATGCTTTCACTAAAGCTCTTTTTGGTATTAAAATATTTATTTTTTTCTGACTAAAAATGTAACATAAAATCATGCAAAGTTCAAAACTTTAAAATAAAAAGTGTGAGGCATTTATGGGAAGATACTTACCCCCAATACCTTTTTCTCAGTCTCTCAATTCATCTATCAGCTGCCTTTCCTGAACCCAGCTGAGGCAGAGGCCACAGGTGTAAGGCAGTCCTAAAGGCTGTGGGAGGCTGGACCTCCCTGGGCAGAGCCCTGGGTTGAGGCTTGGGCTCAACAATGCCAACTCATAGAGGCCCCTAGACCCATTTGGAAGGGTGAAACCAGTGTATGCTCCACCCTCAAGAACCCCTGGTCTCCCTGGCCCTGAGAGGCCTCAGGAAAGCTGATTAGGTGAGCCCAGGGACCCACCTCTGAGATTGAATCAGGCTAGGAGCTAGCGCCCAGCTGCAGGCAGGAATCTGAGAACCCCATGTTGCACTGAAGGCTCACAGGGGCAGAATGTACTGTTCCCCCAACCCCCAAGGGCAACCACCACTAAGATGTCCCAGTAGCAAGCTAGGACTTGAGGGTGAAGAGAGCTGCAAATAAACAAGGAAGAAAAACAAGGAATGCATGGATCCCAGAAGGCTGGGAGAGGAAGGAAAGAGCCATCAGCCAGCCAGAAAAAGTCCTGCTACAGAAGACAGATGGCAGCTTGACTAAAAACCAGGAAGAACACTTAAGAGATTCAATTATAGCTTGGACCAGAACTGAGGAATTATTTTTGAGTTAAAAAAAATTAAGTACCATCTTCAAAGAGATGATGTCCTCCATTTAGACACAAATGAGTGGTCTGGAAGGTGAAGTGGAAGGCGTATCTCAAAACCCAGAGAAACATGTAGGGCTAAAAATGATAAGGGAAAGTAAAATAAGAACCCTGTATGCGTGACCCTTGACAGTTGATATACAAATGATAGAATAACCTTGGAGGAGAACTATTATCTGTGCAAATGCTGGAAAAAACTCCCCACATTATAGAGGGCTGGTGTTCATACATGGAAACAGTCAGTAGAGTCCCAGGGAAGACTCATGGAAAGACAAGGTCACAGACCTAGGTTGGCAATACCGCTACCCTCTGAGAGTGAGCAAAAAATCCCAGAAGCTTCCCACAGCGACTTGAAAGAGAATGGGACTGCTGCCAGATTTTTCACTTAAACCACTGGCAGGACAATATCTATAAAGTCTTTCAGCATCGCTACAGTTAGGTCCTGGGCCTGCCTGGGTTCCCTCAGGCATCTGAGGTTGGCTGCAGGTCAGCCAAGGTGTTCTGCGTCTGGAGGCTGACCAGCTAGCATCCGGGGTGCTTTGGTCCTCCTTGTTGCTCAAGGTCATAAAGATACTCATGCGTTCTCTTAAATTGTCTTCTGGAAATTTTTTAAACCTTTCACATTTATATCTATAATCCAACTGGACTTGATTTTTGTCCAAGATGTAAATAGGAAGGAAGATCCATTTAAAATATGGATACTTAACCGGTCCTTTATTGAAAAGACCATCCTTTTTCCATCGCTTTGAAATGTAACCTTTCTCACAAATAAAAAGGCTTAGTGTAGTCTGTTTTTGAATTCCTTATTCTATATCTATATCTATATAGATAGAATTCCTATTCTATATCTATAGTCTTTGTATCTTATTTTCCATAATATTATAATAAGTCTTAATATCTGGTAATTAAATGTCAACTTCTTCTTCTTCTTCTTCTTCTTCTTCTTCTTCTTCTTCTTCTTCTTCTTCTTCTTCTTCTTTCTTTTTTTTTTAAGTAGGGTCCATGTGGAGCCCAATGCAGAGCTTGAACTCATGACCCTGAGATCAAGATGTGGGCCCTTAACCTATCGAACCACCCAGGCACCCCATCAATTTTGTTCTTTAGATTGTTTTTGCTGCTCTTGGGCCTTTGCATGGCAAAAAAAATTATAGAAATGTTTTTTTCAGTTTTCATAGAAAAAAACCTTTCCGGGATTTTTAATCAGAGTTATACTGAATGGGTAGATACATTTGAAAAGAATGAACATTTCACAATGTTGTCTTGCAATCCATGAAGGTGATATATTTTTCACTTACTTTTATCTTTGCTTTATCTCAATCATGTTCTGTGATTTTCTGTGTAGAGGGCTTGTGGTCTTTTAATTTATTCATTAGGTATGTAATATTTTTGATGCTTTCACAAATGGACTTGTTATTCTGTCTAATATTTTACACTTTTTGTAACTTTCCCATAATTCTTGGATATTCTTTTCCATCTTTTTCATTCCTTTTTCTCTCTTCATTTCAGTTCTGGAAGTTTCCACTGACGTATCGTCTGGCTCACTGATTCCTTCCTTGGTCATGTCTAGTCTAGGGATGAGCCCATCGAAAGCATTCTTCATTGTGTTTTTGATTTCTAGATTTTCTTTGGATTCTATATTAGAGTTTCCATTTCTCTGCTCTCATTACCTATCTGCTCCTGCAAGTTGTTCTCTGTTTCCATGAAAACTCTTAGCATTTTAATCATAGTTATTTTAAGTTCCGATCTGATAATTCCATAATCTCTGCCCTATCAGAATTTGGTTCTGACGCATGCTTTGTCTCTTCTAACTGTATGTTTTGCTCTTTAGCACACCTTGTAATTTTTTTTGTTGGAAGCCTAACATTAGGTGTTAGGCAAGAAAAATAGAGGCCTTCAGCGTGAGGTTTCTGTTTATCTGGCTAGGTGATAGGCCATGTGCACGGTTTGCTGCAGCTATGAGGTCAGAGGCTAGACTTTTTCCTAGTGTCCTTATTTGTGTCTCCCTCTTGTCTTTGGGTTTTCCTAGAGACTCCTCAAATGGCATCTAAGGTTGGCAGTGCCTTCAGTTTTAACAACCTCCCCCATTCTTACCCAGGAGTCCTATTGTTGTGGAGGTGCAGTGGGGGAAGAGGGAGTGTCCTGTGGTCCCGAGACTAGGTCTCATTTTTTTAGTTGAGTCTGAGTTGGACATTTATTTACCCTCCCCCAGGCCAGTGAGGTCTTGGTAATATCTAAGTTAGGCTCTGCTGAAACACCGTTCCTCAAGGGCAGCAGCTGAGGTGAACAGAATGCTTTGGGCATATTTCAAAATGGAGATTTGTCCCTCTTCTTGCTAGAAGCAGGAGGGTTTCTTCCCAGGGAGACCCTGGTACTTTTTGGAGGTAAGACTTGGAATAGGAAGGGGACCCCAAAAACTGACCCCCCTCCACCAGCCCCAGAGTTTTGAACTCTCAAACTTGTCCCTGCTATCTCCAGCAAGTCATCCATGACAGTTTAAATCAGTCCTCCTGGTAATGGCTTTGCCGCCCACCCCTGTGTCTGATTTTCAGGGCAGCAGGTGGTCCTGAGACCTCGATTCTCTGCTGGATAAAGGAACTGTTGACTTCCAGGTTCTTCAGCTTTTTTCTTATTGTGAGGATGAGAGCGAAGACTTCCAAGCTCTTTGTAATTTGGACCAGAAACTGGAGGCTCTCTAGGCAAAAAGATAGGTGTGTGTGGCATGCACATTTCATCTATGTTTGAATGGTCGACCTGCCTTGGATCACCAAAATAAACTTGGCTCTGTCATAGTGTGTTATCCTATTTTTATATGGTAGAATTCAATCTGCTAATATTTCATATAGGAGTTTTGGTCTGTGAGCCTAGGGGAAATGGGCTGATAATTTTTCTTCCTTGTAATGTCCTTGCCAGATTTTCATATCAAACATATGGGTAATTTATGCTTTCTCCAGTTTTCTTGATATTTTGAGGGTGTATGATATTTTAGTTTTTCAAATAAAAAATGTTTGTTTCATTGACTTGTCCATTGAATATTTGTGTTTTAAATCATTACTTCTGACTTTAACCATTCCCCTGCTACGTATTTTGAGCTTAATTTGTTGTTCTTACTTCTTGAAATAGATATTTAGAACACTTATTTTTTTTAGTATATACATCTGGTGCTTCAGATGTCCCTGTAAGTACACCATAATGTAGATCCCATAAATTTTGACATCATATTTTTATTATAATTTACTTCAAACTATTTTCTAATTTCATTGAGGTTTCTTCTTGACATACAGGACATTTAGACATGAATGAATTGATTTCCGAATATTGGGGATTTCCTAGTTCTTTTTTTTTAAGAGAATTGATTTCTGACTGACTTCTACTGTGGTCAGAGAACATGCTCCAAATAATTCCAAAACTGAAATTCATCAAAGCTTGCCCATAGCCTAGCATATGGTCGATTTTGGTAAGTGTTTTAGATGGATGATTCTCAAAATATTTGGTCTCCAGATCCTTTTACATTCTTAAAAATTACTGAAGTTCCCAAAGAGCTTTTGTGAACATGGGTTATATTATATATATATTGATATTTACCATACTAAAACCTGTGAAGACTTCACATCTATTCATAATTTATTTAAAATGCATTTTTATAAAAAAAAAAAACTCTGTCTTCAAAACCAAAAATATTCAGTGACAAAACTGACATTGTTTCCCATTTTTTCCCAAACCTCTTTGATGTCTGCTTTAATGAAAGACAGCTAGACTCTTCTACCGGCTCCTGCATTCAATCTGTGTCAATATGTTATTGTGATTAAAGTGTGTGAAGAAAACTGATCTCCACACAAATATGCAATTGGAAAAGAGAGATGTGCTGTACTTAGCCTTTTCAGATCATTGTGGTTATTGAATTCTTCACTAAAGCTCAGCAAATAGTAGTCCTGGGTTTCTGGGCAAGTCTTAACGCCTCCAAACAGATATTTGTTTACATTGACCTTGTTCTTCTCTGGAGGTGGGTTGGTGTGCTATGACTGCTCCTCCCTCCGCCTTTTGGTTTTTCACACTTCCTTCCAACCCATCTTCCCCACCTCTCCCCACCCCTTCCCTGCACCAGTTGCATTTCTCGGGGTACTGTTCACAGACTGCTTCCTTTATTTGCCCACACTTTTCACTTTGCACTTGTATAGGATACAAGGTCTTCGGGGCAGAGACGGAGTCCTATTTGGTTTTATATTCTGACCCTGGACAGAATTTTAGCACATAGTAAACCTTCAACCAATGTTTCATGAGTGATGAAATATTTGAATAAACACAGTCGCTCATACAAATCGGCTGTGTGGGACCTGTTTTGGGAATGGGTCTATAGTACTTCAAGAAGAGGAAGGACGTGAACTATGGTTCATTGAGCACTTACTATGTATCAGAACATTTTCAAGATACTCTTGCCTACAGGGATTTAATCTGATAAATGGAGAGGCTAGAAGAAGATAGCCAGGAGGGCTTGGAGTGATTAGCAGTGCAGTGTTATTGGATCAAACTCAGCAACAGAGGGGCACCTGGGTGGCTCAGTTGGTTAAGTGTCTGACTCTAGATCTCAGCTCAGGTCTTGATCGCAGGGTCCTGAGTTCAGGCCCCAGGTTAGGTGTGGAGTCTACTTAAAAAAAAAAAAAGCGCAACTCAGGGTACCTAGATGTCTCAGTGGGTTAAGCATCTGCCTTTGGCTCAGGTCATGATCCCAGGTCCTGGGATGGAGCCCCACATTGGACTCCCTACTCAGCAGGGGGTCTGCTTCTTCTGTCCCTCCCCCTGCTCCTGTTCTCTCTCTTTCTCAAATAAATAAATAAATAAGATCTTAAAAAAAAAAAAAAACTAACTCAGCAATGGAGTCCCATCATAGCTTTTTAACCTACAGCCCACTCTTCTCTTTTAGGAAAACAGAGTTGTTTTTTGTTTTGTTTTCTAGCTGCAAACTGTGAGCACATAAAGAAAAAGAGGATTGACATGTGTCTACCCACTGTAATAAAGCACTTAGACCAGTCATTTGAATCTCATTAGAACTACTGTATTCACCTCCTAGGGCTGCCAGAGCAAAGTAGCACAAATCAGGCTGCTTAAACAACCACTTGCAAAAAAACCCAAAAAAAACAAACAAAAAAAACAACCACTTGCTTGTCTCACAGATCTGGAAGCCAGAAGTCCCAGATCAGGGTATCAGCCAGGCTGGTTGCTTCAGAGAGTGTGAGGGACAGCCTGTTCTCAGCTCTTCCAGTGGTTTGTTGGAAATCTTTGGCATTCTTCACTTTAGAGAAGCATAGTCCCAATTTCTGGTTCCTCTTCACAGGTGTGGTCCCTGTGCATTGTCTATCTTCAACGTTCACCTTCTTCTTCTTCTTTTTTTTTAAGATTTCTTTTAAAGTTATTTATTCATGAAAGACAGACAGACAGACAGACAGACACACACACACACACAGAGGCAGAGGGAGAAGCAGGTCATGACCTGAGCTGAAGGCAGATGCTCAACCAACTGAGCCACCCAGGCACCTCAATATTCCCGTTTCTATAAGGATACTAATCCTATTGGGTTAGGAGTCTACCCAACTACAGTGTGACTCCTTTTAATTTAACTAATTACACCTACCATAACCCTTTTTCCAAATAAATTCACATTCTGAGGTACTGGGCGTTAGAACTTCAATAATTTTGTGGGAGGGGATCACAATTCAGCCATTAACACCTATCAGGTACTCCATCTCCCATCCTTGCCTGTGTGTGCATGTGCGTGTGTGTAAATTTTATTCATTTCCCTCTCATGCACAGCTGGGGACACTGGAAACCTGAGCAGGACAATTCTCAACAGGGTCCCTGCCCTCAGAGTGCTTGCATTTTATCCAGGGAGAGTAGACAATAAATCGCTAACCAGATGAAATATGGTTTCATCTAGAAATTCATGTGTCCTAAAAAGAATAGAATAAGCTAATTGGTGTGGGTCTGGAGGGGGTAGTATTGTACTAATTTAGAGGGGGTGATCTGGGGAGACAAGGAGATGAGGAGCTGAGGATCCAAGGGAAGAGTGCTCCAGCAGGGGGCACTGCCCAGTCAAAGGCCCTGTGGTAGGACCAGTTCCATCTCTGTGAGGAGGAGGCTGGGGTCAGATTTTGTAGGGTCCTAGGAGCCATGGCAGACTTTTGCATTTTATTCTATTTGCCCTGGAGTGGGCATCCCCTGGAGGGTTTTAAGCAGGGCGTGCTGTGGTTTGCGATCAGGAATATTTTCTGAAGTGTCCCTGAGTGTTTTCTTACATAACAGAGACAGAAGCCAGCACACAGGAAGGTTGGAGGGCTTCTTTTAGGTCATAAGTTTTTAGGGGCAGGCTTTGACTAAAATAGACATCTCTAAATCCTCCCTCTGTCAACCAGAAGGCAGAGATCTGCCTTCCCCCCTCCTGGGGCTCTGGGAGGGAACTTTGTAATACATTCAAAGTCCTGCGTGCTTTCTATATACAGAGAACTAAGGCTGTATATCCAAATTCATTTCCCATTGAAAGCTTTCTGCCTGGAGGACAATGAATTTCCACACAGACTTTCCTTCCCCACCCATAATTGGCTTCCCGCAGATAAATGGGTCACACGTAGAAAATGGGTGAGTGAGCATCAAGTAGAAAAGCTCTTCTGAGTCATCAGATGCTGGTGCCTCAAGAGTCTGTAGTGGCCGCATCAGCAATCTAGAATCTTTGTGACGTGTGACTTTGAAAACATGTACCTTTTGCCCTGGACCACCCTTCAGCCTGCTCAACCTGCATCTTGGGGTGATGTGAAGACTCGCTAGCTTAGGGCTTACATGCACAGATGAAGAGTCCTTACTGCGTGGGCTGGCTGTTGCTTTGTGCCTCACTAAAGACATGGGCACCTGTCTTGGACATAATTCTCATGAGGGCATGGCTTGGAGACACCAAAGCAGGGACTCTGGCTAGTGTAAAGAGAAAATGTTCAAGTCCTGGAACCAAGCACACTGAGACCTGACAACATGCTTCTGTAGGAGGGAGAGTCTGTTCCTGACCTCCCTTCCGTACCTCTAGTGTTTGCTGGGTATACCTGCCTCATGTGCAGAAGAGGTCCAGAGTTCCTGAAGACCCTTGTCAGCCTCAACTAAAAGAGAATAGGAGCCACATAGGTAATTTTAAATGTTCTTATAGTCACATTAAAAAAATGAAAAACAAACAAAGAAATGCAAAATTGATTTGTTATGTATTTAACCTAATATAACGAAAAGACCATTTCAATATATGATCAATAGAAACCATTATTAATGAGATAGTTTACATTCCTTTTCAACCTTGCCTTTGGAATAGAGTGTGTATTTTACACTCACGGCATGCCCCACGCACATTTCGAGGGTCAAGAACCACACGTGGCTGGTGGCTTCTGGACAGCCAGTGAGTGAGTGAACCGTCTTGGCTCCTGTTGCCCTTTGAGTCTGAGCGCCCAAAAGAAAGGCTGAGTAGGAACTCGCCGGCATAATGTTGCTCTGTTCTCAGAAGATCACCCTTCTCCTCAGGAGGTCCTCTCTCCCTGCCACTCCAGTCTTGGGGCTCTGGTGAGGATTGCCAGCTAGAGTACCCACACAGCTGGTCTTGGGGATTGGTCCAGAGATGGGCGTGTGACCTCAGCTGCCCAGGTAGATCCCTTCCCTGTGGTTTTAAAAAACAGCAAATGGGGAGAAGCCTTTGTCTTGGCTGGTCAGGAGGTGGGAAGGCCATAAGTCTTCTGTAGGATAGAGTGCTCAGGCAGGGGTCTGGTTGATCTCTGTGGCCAGCCAACCAGAGGGAATGAGGCAGGCTCAGAGAGGAAACAGGGTGTGTGTGTGTGTGTGTGTGTGTGTGTGTGTGTGTGTGTGTGAGAAAGAGAAAGAGAGAGAGAGAGACAGAGAAATGGAGAGACAGAGACTGAGGGAAAGACAGAGTGGGGGAGGGGAGAGAGAGAGACAAGAGAGGGACGAAGAGAGGGAGAGACAGAGAGACTAGTGAGAGAGAGGGAGGCAGAAAAAGAGATAGAGAGAGAGAATCATCTGAATGCAGGGTAGCAATTACTGGCCTCATTCTGTCCTTTGTATGGGTTTGTGAGCTATTCATTTTCCTTTTCCACGTCAGTTATTTAGAGTTGGTTTTTGTCCCTTGCAAAATCGTGGCATGTATGTACTTACTTTTTAAAAGTTCTACAAGACTAGGTGGCTTGTGTGTCTACTTGTCAGGGTTCTGCATGTTGAGGAGCACAACCCTCTCTCCAAAATCCCCAGCCTTCTGTCTAAAGCCGTGGGGCTCTGAGAAATCAACACAATTTTCACAGTAGATTGAAAACACAGTGTGAGTGATGCCTGGTATTCAATTACTGTCTGCGTTAAGAGAAAACTAACCTACTTAAAAATTGACAAATGCATCCTGTGATTCGTCTGCTCCGTACCGTTTTCAGTGAGACGGAAGGTTCCTTATTGCATCCCCAGCCCTTTCCTGAGCTGTGGCTGTCTTTTTAGACAAACGGTAAGTGGTTTTGCGGAGTGTTTATTTGCTTAATCGAGCCCTCTCTAAACTAAATAGTTCTGTGCTTGAGAGAATTTTGGCTTGTAACTTTTATTAAAAAAGAAATAAACGTGTCACTTTAAGTATAATGGTCGGAGCATTAAGAACAAATCTCATTGTTCTCCACTCATCCTTCCTTTTGGATCCTTTTAACTCAGTCTTTTTTAACAAGAGCTTCAAGTCCTCCTCCTATCGATGCGATATTTTTGCTATAGAATTTCTCTTATCAGGAGGCAGTACATTTTAAGTCAATACTCTTTTATACCCATCTAAGCAATGCTTAGCTGCATAAACCTCCATTTTCCTTGTGCTATTGTATCCAAGGATCCAGAAAATCATATACGGCAGGGCTTGGAAGATTGTTACCCAGTCTGCTCTCTGGAACTTCCAAATAGTATTTAGCCATTCAATTTTTCTCGCCTTGGATCATTTGAGAGCCTGGTTTCACTCTGAAGCCTGCTGCTTACATCACTTTATGAACTCAAGTGTTCTATTACCCAGTTTGCTTGGCAGGGGATCAGTGAGGGGCACCAGGCAGAATAAAACCAAGGGTATCAGCAACACAAAAAAATCAAAGCAGTGGTTTTTAATGAGAATCTTCAGTGACAATTTGAAATCCCTGTGCTCGAGTCTATTTCTTCTTTGGCCCAGGATGAGCGTGCTCTTGTGCTGATCATATCATGAACACAGAGACTCTAGGTTTCCTGCTCCTGGTCCCATGGTCACTGGATGGTGATGGGACCTGGCCTTGTAGAGCCTCCCAGAATGGTGGCAGATGCCAGTGCTCTCCTTGTAACTGCTTCTGATGCCATATCCCAGGGCCTTGGCTGCCCTGGAGGCATGGAGGTTGCCTTAGTGGTGCCCTTGGGCTCTCTGCTTTGGAGCTCTCCCATCCAAACCTGTCGGCACTCAGCACAGAAGTCCTAAACACTGGGACTCAGTCTACACAGGGGACCAACCCCTGTTTTCCCAATTCTGTGTCATTAAGTTAGTAACTTGGGAAAGCAGGTGCTCCCAGAATCTCTCCTCCCAGGAAGAGCCCATTGAGGAGGGTCTTTCAAAGAACTAGGTAAGAGTCTTTGTCCACCTGTCCCCAGGTTCATTCAGTGGCATCTGTTCATATTCTAGAAATGATCCCCAAACTGTCCTGTCATTGGTGCTGTGAGGAGCTGCTTCTGCCCTTGCACAGAGCTCTCTTTCCCATGGTGGACACTGGGGGCTGGCGCTCAGACTGGTATCCTCAGGGAAGTTGGGATCATGGAAACCCATGGAAGCACCTCAGCTTGCTTCAGCACAGATGCTGCACCACGACTCCCTCCCCAGAGCTGGGCTCTCATCTCCTCTGCCTCTCCTCTCGGGTGAGAGGGCTTCGCACTGTTCACAGGAAGTCACATTCATGTTCGGACTTTTCAGATCACCAGGAACATCTCACTCAAGTGATTTTTCCTGTCATTTCTATCTTCTGCTCCCATTTTGCCCTCCAGAATCATAACAAATTAAAATCACACTCCCATTCCCATCTTGGAGATGGCC
The DNA here is from genome assembly GCA_003697995.1 of Taxidea taxus jeffersonii. Lineage (NCBI taxonomy): Eukaryota > Metazoa > Chordata > Mammalia > Carnivora > Mustelidae > Taxidea > Taxidea taxus. The sequence goes on from ML100105.1 coordinate 38,478, forward strand.
ATCTCATCCCCATGCTGTCTGTTTTTAGCCCAGATGTCCCAAATTCCTTCCATCAGTCCTCATTGACTGTTTCCACTCCCACCTGTCTCTGGGTAAATTACAGACAAGCCCAGGTCTCAAGTGCATCAGGCTCTTGTGAATACCCTGTGGGACTTGAGTGCTAAGTGTGGTCTGTCCTGCATGGAGTGGGGTAAGGTCATCTGTCACCTTCTGCACCGCTAACGCATCTGCCACGGGGGTGGCTTTGCATCGTAGGAGCTTCCTGGAGCTTCGCTGCCAGGTCCATGGAGGAACCCAGTTGGCCTCTCAAGCCCTTGCCTCCAAGTGTCCCTGTGGGGTGCCTGGCTACCTGGGTGATGGAACTTCTGTTTGGAAAATGCCTAACCATTCTCACTGAACTGGGCTCCAGCCCTCGCTCTGGTTTTCTCTCTCACTTTCTCCTCTGCTGTTATTGTCCCTCATGGCAAACCCCAAACACTTACTCCCTTTTAATTTGCACAGCAGTTAGGCTTTTTTTGGCTTTGTCCGCTGCCCCCCAAATGGGCTCTGGGCCTCTTTTCACAACCAGAGACTCATCAGTGCCCTCTGTTGCACAATGGGGTGTCTCTTCCACATGAATACAATGGGGTATCCCTTTTGAGAGATGCTTCCCTCCCTTCCTCACCAATGTCTTCAAGAAGAGGTGGTAGATTTAGTTCCACCACTGTGTGCCTTAGGTGCTTGACTCAGAGCCTCTAAGAGCCAGAAAGGCTGCATATACCAGGATAGGTTTCGTTTCAAACCACAAGCATTTCTTTCTATTGAGATTGATAGTGTAATCCACATGGGAGGTCCTGGGGGCATTTTGTCTTCTCCAAGGAAGTCTTTGGAACATTTTCAGGAGGCTCATTGGTCAGAGAGGGCCTTTTGGCCCTTGTTGCTTCATAGAAACGATCATTTTTGGGGGGAGCATCTTTGCCACTTTTGTCCATGACCAGGAATGAAGTCCAAGGGACTTAATATTTACACTCTTTGTCAAGGCTCTGGGAACGCTATCTTGGGAGAATTAAATTCTCAATTGCTTAAGGACCACTGTCATTTGAAATCATTCTTCTGAACTCTAGGGCTCAATCTTAGATTCTCCAGATTCCTTTAAAACAACTTAGATTTGTGGTCCCCTCCGTCTTCACTAGTGGAGCCAACCAGTATTTTTGAGCACCTGCTATGAAGCTGGAATTTGGAAATGTACCAGAACGCAGCAGGGAATGGAACAGGGAGTCTTTGAGTTTATAACATCATGAGTTTATAACATGGTGGGGAATACAGACACCAGAGCAAATTATTACAACTGTAATGAAAGTTACAGCATGGAAATTTCGAGCTACAGTGTTGGTTGTTCCATTTTAAGGAACATGATATATCCTCTCTCTGCAAGTAAATTTTCAAGTGTTCATCTAGGACTTCAACACACCTCATGATAGTTATATCTGGGTATTTCACATTTATTATTAGGATTGTATATGGAATTTTCCTCATGTTATATTTTCAGTCAGGTTATTATTGGTGTAAAACAAAGCTATTGATTTTTATAGATTTATTCTCTAAACTGGATACTTTATTAAACCCTTCTATTATGTTTTAAAATTTGGTAATAGCTTTTCCACTGAAAGCAATTTTTGCTGACCTCTGGATAATGTTCTTTCCAGAATTGCCTTCCAATCATGTTAAAAGTAAAAAAAAAAAAAGGTGTATTAAAAAACACTTTGGAGATAATCCTGTCTAGCTCATTGGAGCAAACTCACTTCTTAGAGGACATTTTTTTCTTGTTCATCAGAATCATGTCCTTCTCTTGACTCTTCTACCTTTTGTACATCTGGCCATCTCCTTCCTTTGCACCATCACCCAGGGAGACCTTTGTTTGCCCAAGACAGGGCTTTAAGGTAGCTGCTTAAAGAGACCACGTGCGTATATGTTTACATCTTCAGTCTCCGGTAAAATGGACACTGGAGATTGGTGGGGTTTAATGAACGTGGAGGTTAGCCTCATGGCACTTGTCTGACCATGATTCATACCCCTTTTATGTAAGCAGCAACCATGCTCATCTTCTCCCTAACTCTCCATCTCTCTCCTGCTTCTCTGTACTTCCTGATTCATTGCCACCTGACTCAGGAGGTAGTTACCTGTTTGTGGCCTTTGTTAAAATGTAAGCCTCATGGTGATGGAGTCTGACTGTCTGTTCACTCTTGTGTTCCCAGTGATTCAATCAATCTTGCCCCTTTCTGGGCTCTCAGTGAATATGTGTGAGATGAATGAACTCAGCTCCCCTGAGGACCAGCTCTGAGCCAGTTACTGAGAGGGTCCTGGATGGAGATAGACTGGTAGGCAATCACAGGTGGGTTTTTCCTCTCAAGATGTGGAGTTAATGCTGCAGGTTCAGGGCCAGGAGGTGTAGTTTGGGGTGGGGGGGATTTTATTTCCCTGTGGGTGTGGGGAATCCCGCCTCTGCCTCAGGGATGGGTAGGAGCCAGCATGCAGCCTGCTGGGGTGAGGATCCCAGGGCTCTTGCTGTGCTCAGTATGTCTGTCCCCAAATTATGTCCCTTATAGGATAAACATTGACTTCTAAATAAGTCTAAAAGAGTTCTTTCGATAAAATAAGATTTCTGAGATACTGTAAGGCATTATGTCATAGTGTGGCATCTTGTTTCCTTTCTTCTTAGTGGCACATAAGATAATGGTTCAACATATAACTTTTAGTATCTTAGATTGGATGAAATACATAACGCATCACCATAAAATAAATTCACAGATTTTATTGATCCCTTCCCTGATTTTTTCTTCACATACCCCTCTACCCCACTCTAGAACATTTATCTAAGAAATAAGAGATCCATCCTTGGTCAAATTATAAAAATGTGGATGTCCTCATTTCACATAGCATGTTTTCATATCTAGGCTTATTTATTTGTCCTGATAGAAAATGCAGGGTTTTTGCATCAGAGACAGATGTCTATTTATTGGCCTGGCCCTCTTCGTGCCAGGTCCCCAAGCTGCACCTCCCATGGGGCAGTGTGGTGTGGTCTAGTTGTGCTGTGCACGGACAGGGTCTGCCCCGCACGCCAGGGACACGGGGGTTCAGAGTCTTGGGAGATTATAGGAGCTGCTGGCAGAGCTGCTTCTCCTCCAACCCAGAAAGAAAGGAAACTTCTTCTCTGGGATGTGAACCAGTGCTCTCTGTGGGAGACAACAAGATCTCTAGGCTCCAGTATCCTTTTGGTTGTAAATACCTGTCTGTTGGGGAGAGAGATCCCCCAATGTCTTTAGCTTCCAATGTCTCCTTGTTATTCAGATATCCCTCCACCCAGGCTGCCACCACTCTGACCCCACAGAGACATGAAAATAGTGGTTGTTTGCCAGTAATCATACTATCTTCACTTCCACCAGTTTCCAAATAAAGGTCCTGCAGAATTGGAGGAAGGGGAAGAGTTAAACTCTACTGCGTATTTGAGGCAGTGGGAGGAAAAAAGTCAAGGTCACCAAAGGTGCCATAATGGGCTGGAGTCTTTATTTGTTCAGAGAATTATATTGCCATGCTGCTTGGGAATAGGAATGAACACCTTGAAGGGACTAAAGTCCCTTCACATAGTTTAGTCCCTAGACTAAACTATGGGGCCAGAATCAGGGGCAGAATATCTTGGCCGCATCAGGAAGAGGAGGAGGAGAGAAGGTAGAAGTATAAAAAGAAACAAGATGGCAACAAGATGGAGAGAGTTTCTGTACGGGGCGTGTGAATGTTCCTCGGACAAAGAAAATCTTCAGCACAGGTTGACCGAAGATCACAGAACAGGTGGTATGAATGGATTTCCTGTGGGAAACTGCTGAAGTGGCCGGGTTCTGTGTCCCATATCTGTCAGCGTCCTAATGCCAGCCCACGAGGCCACAGGAGCCCAGAGAGGGAAGAGTGGGCTGTGGGCACACTGAGACCTTGTGATGGGGGCTCCAGAAGCCACTGGCTATGGATCTGGGGTTTGGGTTAAGTGTAGCCAAATCTCCCAGAAGTAGAGGGCCCAGGCAATGTGTGGTTTGCATTTAATAAGTCAATTTTTTATAGAATTGTAAAAAAAAAAAAGCGGGTTGATTTGTTTCATGCATTGGGGCACAATTTTTCTGGGTCTTATTTGTCAACAGACAGGGGCAATGAGTCAGGGTTATGGATGGGTTAGAGCCACTGGTCTTTCCCGTCTTCATGGACGCAGGCGATACGTCTGCAGGTGATACGTCTGCATCCAGCCATCCTGCATGCTGATTCTAGTCCGAAGGCCAGGCAAGGGTGGGGCAAGAGTCTCCAATCGCAAAAACAACTCAAGGCCTATTTTCTCTTAATAATGTCTCAGGAATTCTTCCTTTGTGGCTGGACTGTGTATGCATCTGATTCGCCTTTACTGATTCCCTCGTTCAGTCCCCCAGGAGGCACGAGGCATAAATGACCCATGTCCCAGTCCCCAGTGAACTCACACCTGGAGAAGGGGCATTCCATACTGTAATATAACGGACCCACGTAAGATGCCAGTCCTCCCGGGCTGATGCAGGAGCTTCATCAGAGAGGCACACGAAAAGCCCGGGAGCGCCCAAGAGAGCACGGTCTCTTCTGCCTGGATCTCGGCAAGGCTCCCCATGGAAGTGCTGTAGGTAGACCTGGAAAGCGGGCTGCACGATGTCTGCCAGAAGAAAAGGTGCAGGTTAGCGTTTCAGACTGGAGGAAAGCGTGAGGCAGGCCAGCAGTGCAAGGGCAAGGCGAGAGTTTACCTCAGGGTGGGGAATGGAGGGAACACAAGTGGCCATGTCGGAAAACAAGACTGCTCTCACTCTGATTTCTGCAGGATTTTATTGTAAAGATTCAAAGCAGTGGTCTTAGAGCACCTAGGTAGCACAGTTGGTGAGGTATCTGCCTTTGGCTCAGGAGTCCTGGGATCAAGCCCCATGTCGGGCTCCATGTTTAGCAGGGACTCTGCTTCTCCCTCTCCCTCTGCTGCCCCTCACCCTGCTCATGCTTGTTCTCTCTCAAAAATAAATAAAATCCTTAAAAAGGAGATTAATAGCAGTGGTCTTTATGCTTAGGGCCAAGGAGTGCATAACCCCACTGTTGACAAAGTGCCCCAGTGTGCATGGTGGGGGCAGGGACCACACTGCTCTTCCTCCATGGCATCTCCTGCATCTGGTACAGGGCAAGACACGAACTCAGTGTTCAATGAATATTTATTGAAGGAAAACAAGTGACTCCTCTAGTAATCTGATTTCATGTATTCAGTATTTCTAACGTGTATGCTAGACAAAGCAGTACCCTGGTACTATTTATGTTCTTGACTATGATGTAAGGATTCATTATTGAGTCCCCTGGTGCATATAAGGTAGGTTTACGGACTCTGGAGGTCATGGAATAATTTTACACACATCAATGAATAGGCAGATGTGAGAAGAATCAATGAAATGTGCTGAGCACAACTTGAACATAGTCTAGTTATTGATGGTTTTGTCGTTTGCATCTGTTTTATAGGGACAAAGACATTTCCTAAAGCCTTACCTAAAAGCTGGCATGTGAAATTTCTTACAGTTGAATGCATCATTGAGCTGAATTTGAGAATCAGTACATAATGGATCAGGGGTCAGTTGTGTGCTGTTGCAATGCTGGGCATTCCCCCAGGCGCCCTGAAGGGCTGCTCTGGGGACCATTGGTGACTGGTGTTATTAGAGGCTGTCTCCTTTAATAGAAGTTCCATAGGATCTATGCCCACTTCTCATTAGCGAAATCTCTGGGGAGAAGGGGGAGGAGCTGAGGGGTGAATCTGCTGGGGGTATTTCTAAGAGATACATCTGTATATATATATATATATATATATACATATATATATGATATATATAAAATCATATATATGTACATATCATGGATAAGTATAGTAGACAGCCACCCACCTGCTATGATTCTGGGGGACTGTCTCCTACCCTCCCCCCAGAAAACAATTATACTCACTTTGCTTGGCAATTCTCTCCTGTGCTTAAGCATTTTATTGTATAACCAGAGTTATGGTTTAAAATGTAAATGCCTTCTGACCCAGTCATTTTACCCCAAGGCAAATGATAACAGTTCATATGGAAAGACATTCCTTGTGAGATAGTTTAAAATAAAAAAACATGCTAAGTATCTACATACCCAGTAAGGAGAAAGAAATCATAGTGTATCAACACACTGTAATATAAGCAGCAATTTTAAGATGTTCTGAATAATTGAACATGTAGGAATATTCATAACATCATCGCATATGACATAAAGCAGCAAATAACATGACACTGTGCTTATGGAGAGATTGAAAATGATGTTAATGTGTGCAAACATGCAGAGCTCACTTGTTTTTGTTTTTAGATTTTATTTATTTATTTGACACAGAGAGAGCGAGCACATGAGCAGGACAGTGGGAAGGAGGGTGGCAGGCTCCCTGCTGAGCTGGGAGCCAGATGTGGGGCTTGATCCCAGGATCCTGAGATCTTGATCCAAGCTGAGGGAGGCGCTTAGCCAACTGAGCCACCCAGGTGTCCCTAGTTTGCTTCTAACTCCACATCAAGATTGACCGTGAGACCAGTGGTTTCCTGGCCCCCAACTCCTTCGTGTCTGCTTGCCTGAATAATTGGCAAGGCTGATGAGTGGGGAATTTGGGAGGGTGAAGACCAAGCTAAAATGTTTGATGTTACTTTCCCAAAGACAGATGACAAAGTGCAAAAGAAATTGGGAAAAGGGGTACTTTTCTCCGTCCTCAAGGACTATGGCTTGAGGTCCTTGGTTGAGTGCAGCCCCAGGAGAACATGTTTCCATTTGGCCCTTGGAGGGTTTGGGGGACTCTCTGATGAGGGAAGTAGTGTCGTCCAAGGTGGCAGTGGCCACAGTGCTGAGAAATGTCCTCAATGCCCTTGATATCACAAGGCAGCCAGAGTGAAAGAGCAAGGTTCTTCTCATGTGCAAGAACCCAAAATTAATTGGGGGTAGAATGGGAGAGTGTGAGGCTATTGAGCCTCTAGTGACTGAATGTTTGTGTCCCCCCAAATCTGTATGGAGAAGCCCTCATCCTGTGAGGAGGTTTGGAGCTGGAGCCTTTATGAGGTACTTCTGTTGAGGTCATGAGGATGGGGTCCCCATGGTCCTAAAGGAAGAGACACGAAATCCTTCTCTTTCTATGAGGGCACTTACCAAGGAAAGGCCATGTAGGACAAAGCCAGGAAGAGGGCTCCCGCCAAGAACCTAACCATGCTGGTCCCTGACCTCAGACTTGTCAGCCTCCCAAGTCTTGGTCTGTCACAGCAGCCCGAGTAAACTGAGACATGAACCCGGAGGAGTCATCTTACCTCCTGAGTACTCACAAAGAAGAAGAACCCAGATATTCAACACACCTTCTTAGAAAAATGTCTGGAAAAGAAATGTGTCAATGTGTAAAGAATGATTATCTCTTCAGTGTGAGGCTACTGATCCTTCTTATTCTCCACCTTATACTTTTTAATATTTTGCATGTTTTTGAAAGTAAGCACATGTTCCTTTCATAATTGAGGTCTACATGAGTTCCTACCTGCAGGAGCTGATGCCTGGTAGAGGTGTCCTTCTTGAAAGCCTGGGGATCCATGTGGACAGAGGGGCCAGGCAGGAATTCTGCATGCAGGATTCAGCAGGTGCTCAATAAATACTTGTCAGATTGAATTAAACTGAAGCTACAGAAGCTGAGGCCAGGGAGAGTAAAAGCAAATGCGCTGCTTCATAATCTGAGAAAGAATCGACTCACCTTCTTGCCCTCCAACGGTTTTCCTATGGCTGCTGTAAAAAATTACACAAATTGAGTGGCTGAAAACAACACAGATTTACTCTTCTACTTCTGGAAGTGGGAAATTTAGAGTGGGTTGACAGGGCTGTGCTCTTTCTGGAGGCTCTAGAGAAGAATTTATTTCCTTGCCTTCCAGCTTCCAGGGCCACCTGCTTTCCTTGGCTCATGGACCCTTGCTCCATGGTCAAGGCCGGTGGTGGAGCATCTTCTTCAAATCTCTCTCCCTTTTGTCTCTCTCCATCTGTCACCTCTGCTTCTGTCCTCAGATTGCTTTCTCTGACTCTCTTGCCTCCCCCTTATAAGGACCCCTGTGATGGCATTGGGATAATCTCCCAACCTAAGGATCATCTCTCCATCTCCATATCCTTAATCTGATCACATCTGCAGAGTCTCTGTTGCCATGGGAGGTAACCTGGCCACAAGGTTCTAGGGATTAGGAGTTGACATCCTGCCTACCATCCCCCCTCATGTTGACCATAGGATGCTGCTACCCAGTTGGAAAAAATAACATGGTTATAGACAAAAATGTTTGTAGATGGGCTTGTCTTATCAACTGCAGAATCAGGCAATGATGACCATTCAAATATATCAACAGTCTTAGAAAGAGATGTATTGGAGAGGTGGAGGAAACCCATCCATGATGAACACAATAAACAAAGTAATTAATTCTACTAGAAGACTGCATTTTTTGAGAGCCTTTGTTAGAAGGAAAAAAAAGTCCTGAGAGGAAAAACAACTAGTTCTCACTTGGGCACTTCTTTTTCTTTTTTTGTGATTTTGTTTATCTTAAATCAGAGCCAACAAAATGGGGACCTTGAGCAAATCCTAAACAGTTTCTTCTTATAAATAGAGCCCATGAAGACAGTGAAAACGGGCTGCTTGCTGGTGTGTCCAGCCATACACCCCTCAAATTTTACAGAGATTTCTGTGCAAATATAGATATTCACATGCAAATGGATTCATTCAACAGATGACTGCTTTCATGTGCCAAGAATTGTGTTAGGTTTGAGGGGGTACACAAGTGAGGGAGACAGTCCTACCCTCTTCCCGGTGGTGTGTGAACTCCAGCTGGGTGGGCGGGCAGTAAACAGTAAATTATGTTTAATTACTGCTTCATTAATTAACACTTTTGGATATTAAATTCCTGAAGGGGAGGGTAAGAAGGAAGGTGAGCAGTAGTGGAAATAATGCTAATTTACCAGGAACCATGTTCCTTGCAGTCATTGCTAGAGATAATGACACAGATGAGAGGTAGGGACTGAGCTCCATCCCAGGCACACTTCTGTCTTGTTCACAGTGTCCCCCCCCGCCCCCGCACCAGGGTGCTGAGACCTCAGGGGCATCACCCACTCCAGCCCCATTTGTGATCCCCGGGGAGACGGGTCTGGGGACATCTGATGACTATCTCATGAGTTCCCAGTATCTCTACATTCTCCTCTCCCATCTCAACCCTGATTTTTCCCACTGAAACCTAACTGTGGCCAAAGCAATATGAGACAACACAGAAAACCTTTTTTTTTCTCTACAGAAACTAGATGCCCAGTGATATACTCTCTCAAAAGGAAGCTCAATCCTTGATTGTGAAGAAAAGTTATATGATGATATTTATGAAGCCTGTGCCTACAGCTTATATCAAAGTAGTAAAGACATCATACTTCACAGGAGGAAAGAGGCCACAGCATTCTAAGCATTAATCCGTATTCCAAAGAACTCCAACTTTCAGCGCCCATTGGATTAGAACAGGAAGAACTATCTGAGTTATTCAAAGTCCTAAAGGAACACTTAGAAATGATTCATGTAAGCATTGGCACACTCCTCATCAGGGTTTCTAGCTTCAGTTCTCTGCTGTTATCAAACCAAACTCCTGGGTGCACTCCTGCCCACTTTAAAGGTTGTGACATTTGGTTTTAAAATCTCCAAAGTTCTTGGACTAAAATACTGATGAACTCAAGACATTTCGATTTTTCCCTGTGACGGCGTGGAGGGGGTAGTCTGTGTGTTTTCTAGAAGCCTGTTCTCAGCAGAAGGGTTTGTGTCCCTAACCAACCCTTGAGGTTCCGGCTGAAATGGCATTAGTGTCAACAGTGCGAAGTGGTGGTTCTTGGCCCCGGATGCACTTTCAAAGCACCTGCGAGTGAGTGCTTTAAAAGCACAGCTGGCCCAGCCCAGACGAACTGATCCTGCTTCTCCTGGAAACCCAGGCACCTGCAGCTTCTGCAAACTCCTGCAGGGTTTTGCCTGCCTGGGGAGGCTGGGGGACCACCCAAGGAGAAGAGGCAACTTTTCAGGTAGATGACTGATGGTCCTTTGTAAAATCAAAAGAAGCTGGCACTGGAGAATCTCAGTGCAGGGGGGAAGGAAAAAAGCTGGTATATTAATAAGGAAGTTTAAAAAATAAACAAATAAATACATAAATAAATAAAAATTCTGATGCCAAATTCTTGTGGATTGAATTTGTTTGGGGGACAGGCTCACCAAATTTGCCAAGAAGACGCTACTGCTGATTTCCATGAGATTTTATGAACTTATTGTTTGGTATTTGTGTCCATAGGAGGTCTGCCCTGCTTTCTGGGTCGTTTTTGTAGAAATACACGTGAGACTCTGTATCATCAGTCCCAAGGTAAAGCCGAGTCTTTCCCCTGCTCTCCAGCCCTCTCCACCGCCAAGAGGAGGTCTGCTGGTCATTCAGCAGTGAGAGGAGGGGGCTTTCCTGGGAGGTCTTGCAGGGTGGGTGAGCAGAGAGTAGGAGACAGGTGCCCTGAGCCCCCAGGGAGCCTGCTCTGCGTGTCCCTCTGTCCCTGCTCCACTGCCCCTTCCCCTTTGCTCTCCCTCCCTCCCTTTGGGAGGGGGTGTAACTCCCTTCTCTGAAGCAGGGTGCCACCCACATGCAGCCCTCAGGGGAGACCCACCACCCACCCACTCCCAGGATCCCGAACAAAGGGCAGCTTCACTCTCTGAGGAGCGACTGGGCCAGATCTTCAGATAACAAACATTTCCCCTCTTCACACACACACACACACCCACTCCCATTTCTGTGTCATCACTTCTGCTGCTGGCCATTCTCTCTCTCCCAGCCTTGTCCAGCTTCATCCACCTACCCATTCATCAAGTGTTTATCCAGCCGCATGCTGGGTGCTGGGCCTCTTCGCCTGCGGCACATCCTAGCTCACAGTGCAGGTCACGGACTCCCCCGTGATCCCATGAACAAAGGCCAAACTGTGACATGAGGAGGGCTTCAAAGAGAAGTGTGGGTCTTCTGGGGACGTCCACAGGGAAGGGGGCTAATGGCGCCGGAGGTGGGGGATGGCTTCCTCCAGGAGAGCCCTGAGGGGTGGGCGTTTCTCACAGTGGGGGCCTAGCCCCTGTGACTGAGGTGGATGGAGTATTGGTGTATGTGTGTGTGTGTGTGTGAAAGGGAGTGTGAGACAGAGCAGGCATGTGTGTGCATGGGGGTGTGCAAGTATGCAAGTGGTGGGAGCTCATATGAGTGCGAATGCGTGAGGACTGTGTGTGGGTGTGAGAGTATGCACGGGCAAGAGTGTGTGAGTATTTGTGGGTGCACGAAAGTGTGTCTGAGGCTGGTTGAACGTGTGTGTGCATGTGAGCACACATGTGTTGAGGGTATGGGTGCACATGTGTGAGTGTGAGTGTGCAACCGGGTGCTGTTGTGAGTTTGCCCTGCAAATATGTGTGAGTGGGTGTGTATGTGCATGTGTGGTTGTGGGGAGTGTGGGTGCATGTGAGTGTGCAAATGTGAGAATGTGTGTGAGAGCACTGAGAGGGCACTGAGAGGGCACATGTAGGTGTGAGGGAGAGTGGACGCATGTGAGTGTGCACACAAAGAAATCTGAGTGTTTGCGGGTGTGGGGGTGGGTGTGAGTGAGTGTGTGAGAGCACTGTGAGTGTGCATCTGGGTGTGCTTGCTGGCAGGGGGCGGGAGCAGCAGCAGGTGGCCAGGGGGTGGGGCCAGGTGGAAGCTGGGCTTGGGTGCAGGTGGTGGGAGGTCTTTGGTGGGGGATCCGTCCACCCAGGACTTAGCAGAGCTCCCCTTTTTCTCACACCTTCACTTCCTGCTATAAGGGCCAAAGTACAGACAGAAGGAACATGGTCCTTGGCATCGTCTGACCCCAGTCCTGATCCTGTCCCTTTGGGTTGTGTGAGCCTCGTTCTCTGGCTTCAGTTCTTCGAGTCAAGAAGTGAGTTCCTGGTAGGCTCATGTGGGAAGACTCCAAGTGCTGGCCAGTGTCCCCTTCCCTAGCTGTACTTGCCACCATGTCCCTGTGGGGCCCCACTGAGTCTCACAGAGGCATTTCTGGCTGCCCAGGGCACCTGCTCTGTGCCCCTCACTTTGGCCCTTGAGCTTGGCTCTACCTCCTGGAGAATGTGAACATGAAGGTCTCTTCACCTGCCCATGACTGAAATTTCCCTTCTCCTTCCCCACCTCTGTGGCCACACCTCATTTTGACCTCCTGCATTCCCTCCTCCCACATCCATGTCCATCCAGGTCCCTGCTCCTCACCTGCTCCAGCCTGGCCCCAGCACACCCAGGGCCCCCATGGGTCCTGACCCAAAGACCCCACCTGCTCTGGGTGGAGCAGCCCTGGAGGGAGATTAGAGGGATTGAGGAGAAGGGGAGATGCCACCAACTTTTCAGACCCCTGCTCAGCACCCCCAAACACTGCTTGGCTTCCTCTCCCTCAACCTACTCAGACCCTCCCACCCTACTCAGCCCCCCAACTCCATAATCCCCTCACCCCTGCTCAGCCCCACACCTGCTCATTCTCCCTGGTCTGCTCAGCTCCTACAAGGCCATTCTACCAAGCTCTCTGCTGATAGCCCAGTTTCAGGGCTCTGGCCTCGGATGGCAGTGACTGCCCATGGGACTGCGCTGACCTGTAGCCAAGTCACTGTCCCCTCTGGGGCCTTCCCCTCTCCCCCACCTCTGCACTTACACTGTATTCTCTCTGTTTGGAAGCCCTGCCACGGTTTAGTTCCCCAAGGGGCCTTGAGGGACATGCTCGCCGATCTTCCCCTTGTCCCACTTCACCCTCTGACTATACCCCATCGCTCCCTCCCTTCACAAAACTTCTTGAGCCTGTCAACGCCACTCACTTGCCCCCTTGGGCTCTCTTCCACAGTGGAATCTGTTACTGTCACCCCACTTCTTCCTTCTTTCTCTTCCTTCATGCTTCCCAAACCACCCTACCTACCGGCTCTCTGAGTTGTTAGGGAGTTTTCCTTGTGGCCCCAGGAGGGGACAATGACACCATTGGACCCTGACAGAGCTTCCCAGCTTTCACGAGACTCGAAACTCAGACGTAGTTTGCTAGCTTTCCTAGGTGTGCTGAAGACGGTGACAATGGTAGAAGCAACTTGGTATTGTCCGCCTCCTGTGCACACACTGTGACCCTCTGAGTACTTGATGCATATTAACCGCTGACACTGAACCCACATGTTCATCCTAGTTACGGGTGCCGGGCTTATCCTCATCCCTTTAAAGGAGGAACTGAGGCCAAGAGGGTCCAAAGATCAGAGAACCCACTGATATCTATCTCTGCTTTATTTCAACTTCTCCCGCACCTTGGCTCCTCCCCAGCACGATCACTCCTTTTTTTTTTATATGACTTTACTTATTTATTGGACAAAAAGAGAGAACGGGAGAGAGAGAGAGTATGAGCGTGGGGAGCAGCAGAGGCAGGGGGAGAAGCAGGTTCTCCACTGAGCTGGAAGCCCGATGTGAGACTCAATCCCAGGACCCTGGATCATGACCTGAACTGAAGGCAGAAGCTTCACCGACTAAGCCTTCCAGGCATTCCTCCTTAAATAATTCTTAACTGAGTAGCAGCACAGTCACTGCCACTGGTGTCCCGTGACAGTGAGCAGTAGCAGGATCTCCTGGAGACAACCAGGGCGGGGCCTGGGGCCTGGGAGGGCATCAAGCGGTTGTTTCTGACCCAGGGTTATAGCAGGTGGAGTCACTGGGTAATTGCTTTTAATGACTCAAAGGAATCCGAGGTGTGAACCAGGTCGGCAAGCCAAAGGGAGATTCTTTGGGAGTGGAAGGCAAGGCGGGATGCAGAATGAGGCAGACCGCTCTCTGGGCAGCTGAGGGACGCCACCAGAGGCCTGAGGTCATGGCCAGATGCTGCAGCGTGTCATCTAGGGTTCCCATGGGGCCTGCTGACCAGGCAGGGCTAGTGGCACAAAAGGCACTGGGGGACTGGCCAGGGGCCACATTGTGGGCAAAGCACGTGGCTATGGGTGTCATGGTCCTTGTGTCTGTGTGTCAGTGGTCTTGCATTCTGGATTACATGTCACCCTCCCACGGGCCTTGTGGTCTGTCCACAGCGCGTTCCTGACCTCATCTCCTCCGTGTCCACCCTCACCGTGTCCCACCCGTCCCGGCCTTGTGCTCATTCTCTCCCAGGTGCTCTCTGCTTTGCCTTTGCTTTCGATTTTCCTCTTCCAGAGTGCCCTTCCCCACGCACACCTTTGCCCACCGCGCCTCCACCTCCCCGGCCAGGTTTCTGCTGAGCTCCCAGGTTGTCTGCAAGGCCTTATCTCTGGTGACAGAGACACTAGGAGCCGCCCAGCCCTCACCACCTGCTAGCCCCCTCTTGCCTGGCCTACTTTCCCTCACGGCCTTTACCATCGCTTGGTAGCTTCTCTAGTGATTTGTGGGTCTTCCTTCCCAGTGGAATGTCAGCTCCCTGAGGACAGGGACTTGAGTTTTTCCCGCTGCTCTGTCAGTAAGGCCTGGAATGTCATCAACATATCTGTGCTGCTAGCAAACGTAGAAAAACACAGATGAGCAAGATGATTTATGGCACCTCTTTTCGTAGTGGAGGGAAGCTAGGAACCGTGAAGTCCATGACCAGGAGACAAGCTCAATCAATGGTGTATCCAGGTCATGGAGCAGTACGGCTGTAGGAGAGAAGGTGTCTCCTGGCAGCAAGGGACCAGCGTCATGAGCAGATTTGAAAGAGGAGAATTACATGCACTGTACACACCCGTATATCCATGAAAAGTCACCGTAAGTGTGTGCACAGGTGCGTGCAGAAACCACGGAAGTGTAACTCTCAAAATTAAAGGAGAGAGGGCACCTCTAAGGGAAGGGACAGGACAGGGCAGGGGAAAGAACTGACAGGTAGAGAAGCTAAAATTCTGACTGGGCCCTGTCTTGTCATTGGACTTGTGAACCATGTACACATTCTACATAATTAGAAAAATAATAATAATAATCACAGGTAAAACCATTCCTAGTGTGCCTGGGTGGCTCCGTCAGTCGAGCGCCTGTTTTTGGCTCAGGTCATCATCCTGGGGTCCCGGCATAGAGCCCCACGTCCGGCTCCCTGCTCAGAAGGGAGCTTGCTTCTCCCTCTGCCCTTCCCTCCTGCTTGTGATCTCTTTCTCACACTCTCTCTCTCACATGAATACATAAAATCTTTTAAAAAAAACCATTCATAAAGATCGAAAGGAAAATGAAACAAATTCTGTAATGTATGTGTGGGCTTTCATAGGCACACAAAGAGAAATTATTCCAAGTGATTTTGACAATAATTTGGTTATACGTCCCTACTATGATATGCTGTCAGGACAGAAGAACCGCCAAAGATATTAAACAGTTCCTGGAATTATACTTCTGGTGACGGTATGACCATTCTTATTCTGGGGCTGCGGTGTGCATAAGGGAAATGAAAATGGTGTGTGGCACTGAAAACCGGAGTGCCAAGGATGGGAAAAAAGGAAAGATGCAGATTGGGTTAACAGGCATGGGTAAAAAGTTCGTATCCTGAATCTGGATTGGAAGTTGGTAGTGTGAATCGAAACATGGCTTTATATTTTGAAATTTTCCTAGCTTTATGAAAAGACCTGGCAGTGATGACTGAGCTAGCATTAACTAGTACTCGTGGAACCCTGATTGGGGTCTCTCAATACCATTCCCCACTGAAAGGAGCCAGGGCTCGTTGGAGAGCATGGATATGGATTCTGGTTCAAGGTCAATGCAGAATGAGTATGGAACTTGTCATAATGCCAAGTCGGGAAGCACCTGAGATTACCAAGGATACATCAGAAGAACTGAGGAATAGATGAGGCAATGCCTTAGCTGCAGTGATGGAAAGAAAGTCCACGGGTGCCTGGGGCCCCAGGTTTGGGGGAGAGTGACTGACTGCAAGGGGACATGAGATCAAGAATTTGCTAGTTTTCTTCTCAGAGAATTCTAGGACCCACTATGGGAGGGGAGGGTTCTGGGGAACCAGGATCACAGGCTAAGGGTGACATGTTTGGACAGCTTTGTGATAGATGGAACAGGTGACTGCCCATGGGCTTCCTAGAACAGCCAGCTGGGACAGAGCCGGCACAGGAAGTAAAGATGGAAAACTGCTCCGAATCAGGTGCCACCTCCTCTCTGCCCTCCTCCCAGATGATTCCTTTCTTTCTTCAGCTCCTGAACCATATTTTGGATTATCTACTTGTACTGTCCCCTGATGTCTCATAAGCTTTTGGCTTTCCCAAATCCCAGGCTAATTCCTTGATCTCTTTCCCCTGTCCCCTAAGCATTGAAATTACTCTAGCCTTTTCCATCTTCTGGGAAAGAGTTACCACCTTCCTCTCGGTGGCTCGGTGTAGGACATGGAGTCAGTCTTGACACTTTTTTCTTCAGCTCCCAACCCCCCTCCCATCAATGAGAACTGTCAGTTCCACCTTTGGAGTTAAGTCCCAAATTGCCCTTTTTCTGCTGGTCTACCAGCACTGCCCACACACCTCTTCTAGACCATGACACTGGCTTTCAAACTTGTCCTTCTCAGATCCACTCTCCACACATCATCCTGAACGCCTTATAAAACAAACCAGATGCCATCCCTCCAGAGTCAAAGAACACCACTCTCTTTTCTTTTTATTTCTTAAAAAATCCAACCTCTTCTTCACGCCTAGTCTTTCCATACGTGGGATGTTCCCAACTAGTGCCACAGCCCTACATCAACACAGACCTCATCCCCAACTCCCAAATCCCTAAGGACCAAGCATGAAGTCAGGTCTTCCTGATGCCTTCTCTCCCTCCCTATCCCAGGATAAGTCAGGGATCCCTGCTATCCTTAGATACTACTCTCACCTAGTTTCCCATCTGCTTGTAACTGTACATGTACTTATGGGTCATTTGTCACCCTATAAGACTGTAGGGTCCCATGGGCCAGGGGTCAGTTTTGTTACCCGCTGCTCTATCCCTCATCGAAGATTACATTAAATATTTGTAAAGCAAATGAATGAATGAATGAATGAGTCTTCACACCACTGACATCTTACCAACCCTCTCGTTCAATGCCTTTAAAAGCCTCCAGCTTCCTGTAAGCCTCCAACTTGCGTCAGGAGCCCAAGCTGCTTCTGTATGCCCTCCATATCACACACTCCCACCCCACACCCTCCTGTTTCTCATCAGCCAACCCACAATTTCCTTGGCCTCTGCAGCTCCATTTTTCCTATTAAAACCGTTATTGCTCTTGAAAGGTCAACTCCAACTCCGCCTTGTGTGCTGATGTCCTTCCTGCCTCTGGAAGTCTTGAACATTTGCTTGTGACACCCTCTCTGGCTCGGGCTTCTTTCTGCCTTACTGTAAATCAGGTGCTTTTATATCTTCCTTTTCCACCAGACTGAGAGAAGAAAAATGCCTTAGTTGTGCTTCTCTTTGTTGCTTTGATAGTCTTCTAAGTTTGTAGCTCATAGGCGTTGCTCTAGATGTGTTTGCTGAATCAAGGAAAGCATTATTTAATGAAAACATCATCCTCTGCAGTTACAAGATTCCATCTTTCCTCAGTATAAGGCTTCTGCAAAGGAAGGCATTGAGAACCTTGCTATAGGCTGATTCCCCTGGGGGGTTTCTATTAATCACTTAGTGGTGGGGACCCAGTGACAAGAGCTATGGAGGAAAAGCAATGAGCCAAGAGAAGCAAAACCCTGCTGCAGGCACATGATGGCCTTTGCCCGCAGTGTGGTCTTCCAATCGCCTTTGCAGATGGAGACAGAGGCACCTTGTCAACGCTGAGGAGTTAGACCATTTCCATTTCTTTTATATTATACTTTAGGACTCTAAATATAAATATGCCGGCTATTCATCTCACCATGCTTTGGAATTGTTTAAGAGACGGAGGCTGTTTCTATTTTGGCCCCAGCAGAGGAAATTCAGCCTTTGTCCATTTTTACAGTTTGATTTATGTGAGGTTAAAAATGCATAACGTAGGAGCTAACCTCGAGCAAATATTGTTCTTTGCATGAGCCACTTCAAACGTCCTCTCCTCTAGGGTTTCCTGTTCAAAAGGTTGAGAAGGGTGAAGTTGAGCTGTGGTTGAGCTGTTGGATGGGCTGAGAGTCGGGCGGCCTCTGCTGGGGTCTGGGGGCTCGCAGGGGCTCAGTCTGGGTTGCAAAGAGAAGGGATGGGAGCCACCCCGCTTTCAAGAGCACTTTCCACATCAGATGCCTTCCGTTTGTTATTGTACTTACTCCTCTAGTGACCCCAGGACAAGAGGCAGGCTTGCTTCTCTTTCCTTTCCAGAAGCAGGAAGCAAGGCAGTTCATGCGTGACCCACCCTGGCTTGCCCTGCACGTGAATGGAAAACCGCTCGGCAGGATTATCACGCTGTGTGCTGGGCTCTGGGTTGCAGAAGGGATGATGGAGGTGTCACCACTCATGAATGACTGGCTGTCCTGCTGCCCAGATGCCAAGATGCAGAGAACTAAGGTTCACATTTCCTACTAACCCAAAGAGTCCTCATGGAACGGGGTCTTCGTTTTCTCCCTGACATCAGTGCACCAGAGCACTGAGCTCTGTGGCTTGTGGACGCGTAAGAGCATCCGACCTTGACAGGATGGCTGGACATCTTGCTGTGGCCGGAGGCAGGTCTGCCCCCTACCCTGTGCACACAGCTCATGGTGCTTCACGTTTCCTCCCACCCACCTGGGCTCTCACTGGTTCTGGGCACAGCCTTGGCTCACAGAACCCTCTGGGTGTCTGGAGGCAGCATCAACACCTGAAGACTCCCTGGTCGGTGCTGTGACCCTCTTATTGGTTCAGCCTTTTCCTACGTGGCTCCCCTCCCATATTCTACCTACAGGGTGTCCGATGACACAGCACACCTGTTCCAGGGTCCTCTGAGTGTGGGTTCAGGCCCTAGAGACCAAATACTACCACAGCCCATCAAAACCCATCCTAGGAGGAGTCAAGATGGCGGAGAAGTAGCAGGCTGAGACGACATCAGACAGCAGGAGATCAGCTAGATAGCCTATCAAACCATTCCGAACACCTATGAATCCAATAGGAGGTCAAAGAGAAGAAAAACAACAATTGTAGAAACAGAAAATCGACCCTTTCTAAAAGGTAGGACCAGCGGAGAAGTGAATCCAACGCGACGGGAAGATAGACCCCAGGGGGAGGGGCCCGCTCCCGGCAAGCGGCGGAGCACAAAATCAGGACTTTTAAAAGTCTGCTCCACGGAGGGACATCGCTCCAGAGGCTAAACTGGGGTGAAGACCTCACAGGGACAACGTGGACTCAGGTCCTGTGGGGTCACAGAAGGATCGGGGGTGTCTGAGTGTCGCAGAGCTCACAGGTATTAGAGCGGGGAAGCTGGCTGCGGAGACAGAGCCGAGGTTTCCTAGTGGTCTGTGACATGGACCGGTGCTCTGTGCGTGGGGTCCCCACAAGATCCGGGGAGACTCCGACCCGGGAGAGCTCAGGGATCTACGGGGTTCGGAGACTCCAGGTGGGACTCTGCCAGAGACAGAGACGCCTGGTCACAGGCTGGGTAAGCTCGGAGCACTCCCAGAAGCCAGTGAGACGGGACTGATTACGCATGATTTTCTCTGAGCGTGCGCGGTCTCCGAGCGTGCGCGGTCTCCGAGTGCAAACGGGGGCTGGGGAGACCGGAGGGATTAAACACTTTTCTATGAAGGCGCACTGAAGACTGGGGCCCCTAGCTCTCGGCTCCTCTGAACCGGAGATTGGGAGGCCGCCATTGTCATTCCCGTCCTCCGGAACTCTACGGAAAGCGTTCAGGGAACAAAAGCTCCCGAAAGCGAACCTGAGAGGATTACTTAGCCCGGCCCCTGGTAAGGGCGGTGCAATTCCGCCTGGGGCAAAGACAGTTGAGAATCACTACAACAGGCCCCTCCCCCAGAAGATCAAAGAAATCCAGCCAAGACCAAGTTCACTTAACAAGGAGAACAGCGGATTCTTATCTGGACAAAATGACAAGGCAGAAAAACTCACCACAAAAAAAAGAGCAGGAGACAAGACCGAAGGCTAGGGACCTAATCAATACAGACCTTGGTAATATGTCAGATCTGGAATTCAGGATGACGATTCTCAAGGTTCTAGCCGGGCTCGAGAAAGGCATGGAAGATATTAGAGAAACCCTGTCAGGAGAAATAAAAGCCCTTTCTGGAGAAATAAAAGAACTAAAGTCTAATCAAGTTGAAATAAAAAAAGCTATTAATGAGGTGCAATCAAAAATGGAGGCTCTTACTGCTAGGATAAATGAGGCAGAAGACAGAATTAGAGATATAGAAGACCAAATGACAGAGAATAAAGAAGCTGAGCAAAAGAGAGACAAACAACTACTGGACCACGAGGGGAGAATTCGAGAGATAAGTGATGCCATAAGACGAAACAACATTAGAATAATTGGGATTCCAGAAGAAGAAGAAAGAGAAA
>RCUC01123267.1:0-15229 GCA_003697995.1 Taxidea taxus jeffersonii
ATTGCAGGGGTCTTGGCTAACAACTCAGAAAGATAGAGGGAATATTTTTTTTCCTCCCATATAACACTCATTAAACAATAAATCCCCATTCTGCCATTACTCTGAGCATCTAGCAATTGCCATTTCACTTTCTATATCTATGATTTTGACTATTCTAAGTACCTCATTTAAGTAGTATCATATGGTATTTGTCTTTTTTGTAACTCTCTTATTTCACTTAGCATAATGTCATCAACATTTATGCATATTGTTAGCCTATGTCAGCATTTTTTAAGACTGAATAATATTCTGTTGTATGTGCATAACACATTTGCTTATCCATTTATCTGCTGATAGTTACTTGAGTTGTTTCCACATTTTAGCTATCATAAATACTGTTGCTTTGAATATAGATGTACAAATACCACTTCAAGATCCTGCTTTCAAATTTTTGGATACATAGCCAGAAGTGTAATTGCTGGATTTTATGATAATTTTATTTTTAATTTTCTGAAGAATAACCATACAGTTTTCCACAGCAACACTCTCACTATATATTCCCACCAATAGCGCACAAGAGTTCCAATTACTCTACATCTTTGTGGTACTTATTATCTCTGTTTTTTTTTTTTTCTTCTTCTTTTTTAACTAATAACCAGACTACTGAGTGTAAGGTGTTATCATGTAGCTTTGATTTACATTTCCATAATGATTGGTGATGAACATATTTTCTTGTGCTAATAAGCCTTTTGTATATTTGCTTTGGAGAAATGTCTATTCAAATCCTTTATGAATATTAAAAATAAGTTATTTTTTCATTATTGAATATTTGGTGATTCACTATCTATTCTGGATATTAATCCCTTATCAGAGGGATGCTTTGTAAATATTTTCTCCCATTCTGTGGGTTTCTTTTTTACTTTCCTGATAGAGTTTTTTGATGCAAAAATTTTTAAGAACCTGTTAATTTTTCTTTTGTTGACTGTGCTTTTGGTGTCTTATTCAATAAATCATTGCCAAATTCAATGCCACAAAGATTTTGTCCTGTTTACTTACAAGAGTTTTATATTTTAAGGTCTTACATTTAGGTCTTTGATCCATTTTGAGTTAATTTTTGTTTTGATTTTTGGTTAAGGGCCCACTTCCTTCTTTTGAATGTAGATATCCAGTTTTCCCAGCAGCTTAAAAAAAAAATAGGACTGTCTTTTTCCCATTGAATGGATTTGTCACTCTAATCAGAAATCATTTGACCATATAGGTATGGGTTTATTTCTGTGCTCTCTATCTATTACATTGGTCTATATGTCTGTTTTTACCTCAGTACTACACTGTTTTGATTACCATAGCTTCATAGTAGGTTTAAAAATTAGGAAGTGTGATTCATCCGGCTTTGTTTTTCTTTTTCAAATTTGTTTTAGTTGTCTGGGTTCCTTTGAGATTCCATATGAATTTTAGGATGGGATTTTCTATTTCTTCAAAAAAATGTAATTGGGGTCGTGATAAGGAATGCACTAGTGAAGTTAATTCCTAAGAATCTTAGTCTTTTTGATACTATCATGAGCTGAATTGCTTTCTTAATTTCCTTTTAGAATTGTTATTGCAAATGTTAATGCAACTCATTTTTGTATGTTTACTTTGTAGCTTGCTACCTTATTGATTCATTTACTAGTTCTAAATTTTTCTGTGGATCTTTAGGATTTTCTGCATATACAATGACATCATCAGCAAAGAGAGATAATTTTACTTTCTAATTTGGGTTATTTTTATTTCTTTTGCTTAGATAATTGTTATGGATAGAAATTTCAGTATTATACTGAATAAAGGGATCAAAGTGAGCGTTCTTGCATTGCTCAAAATCTTAGAGCAAAATCTTTCTGTTTTTCACAAGTATGATGTTTCCTGTGAATTTTTCATGTATGGTTTTTATTATATCAAGGAGTTTTCCTTCTATTCTTAGTCTGTTGAATGTTTATGCTACGAAATAGAGTTAAAGTGGGTAAAATGCGTTTTCTGCAGCCACTGAGAGAATCATTTGTGATTTTTACTTTATTCTTTTACTATGACATTTACTAATGATTGCTTTTGTATTTTATTTTTTAAAAGATTTTATTCATTTATTTGACAGAGAGAGAGAAAGAGCATACTCAAGCAAGGGGAGTGGTAGGCAGAGAAAGAGAGAGAGAGGCAGTATCCCAGGTGAGCAAGGAGACTGACTTGTATTATTTTGGGACTTCTTCAAGATCAAAAGCTTTTGCACAACAAAGGGAACAGTCAACAAAACAAAGAGGCAACCCATGGAATGGGAAAAGATATTCGCAAATGACACTACAGACAAAGGGCTGATATCCAAGATCTATAAAGAACTCCTCAGGACGCCTGGGTGGCTCAGTTGGTTAAGCGGCTGCCTTCAGTCCAGGTCATGATCCCAGCATCCTGGGATCGAGTCCCACATCGGGCTCCTTGCTCAGCAGGGGGCTTACTTCTCCCTCTGCCTCTGCCTGCCTTTCTGTCCACCTGTGCTCGCTCCTGCTCTCTCTCTGACAAATAAATAAATAAAATCTTTAAAAAAAAAAAAAGAACTCCTCAAACTCAACACTCAAAAAACAGATAATCATTTCAAAAATGGGCAGAAGACATGAACAGACACTTCTCCAAAGAAGACATACAAATGGCTAACAGATACATGAAAAATGTTCGTCATCATTACCCCTCAGAGAGATTCAAATCAAAACCACATTGAGATACCACCTTACACCAGTTATAATGGCCAAATCAACAATACTGTAAACAACAAGTATTGGAGAAGATGTGGAAAAAGGGGAACCCTCTTACACTGTTGGTACAGCTACTTTGGAAAACTGTGGAGAGTCCTCAAAAAATTAAAAGCGGACCTTCCCTATGACCCTGCAATTGTGCGACTGGGTATTTACCCTAAAGATACAGATGTAGTGAAAAAAAGGGCCATCTGTACCTAGCAGCAAAGGCCATAGTCACCAAACTGTGGAAAGAACCAAGATGCCTTTCAACAGATGAATGGATCAAGAAGATATGGTCCATATATACAATGGAGTGTATGTTCATAGCAGCAATGGACACAGTCGCCAAACTGTGGAAAGAACCAAGATGCTCTTCAATGGATGAATGGATCAATAAGATATGGTCCTTATATACAAAGGAGTATTATGCCTCCATCAGAAAGGATGAATACTCAACTTTTGTATCAACATGGACAGGACTGGAAGAGTACGCTGAGTGAAATAAATCAAGCAGAGAGAGTCAATTATTATATGGTTTCACTTACTTGTGGAGCATAAGGAATAACACAGAGGACATTGGGAGATGGAGAGGAGAAGTAAGTTGGGGGAAATCAGAGGAGGAGACAAACTATGAGAGACTGTGGACTCTGAGAAACAAACTGAGGATTTTGGAGGATGGAGCTTGGTGGTGGGTATCATGGAGGGCACGTATTGCATGCAACACTGGGTGTGGTGCAGAAACAATGAATTCTTGAACACTGAAAAGAAAAGAAATAAAATAAAATGAAAAAATCTATTGTTTATGTATTAGTATAGCCTACCATACTTTCTGATGGTTATAATTTATATAGAATGTTATTTTCCATCCTTTCATTTTCAACCTATTTGTGTCTTTGGATCTAGGGGTGGATCTTGTAAACTGAATAAGTTCAATCATATTTCTTTTTGGATCAATTCTGCCAATCTTTATTAGTTTATTGGAAAGTTTAATTCATTTGCATTAAAGTAATTCATTTTTTTAAGTAATTCTTGATCTAAGAAGGGGATTTTTTCATTTTGTTACTTATTTCCTACATATCTTACATATGCTTTTTTTCCCTCTCATTTCCTTTATTACTGTCTTCTTTTGTGTTTACTTTTTGGCAAACATTAAATTATTTTGTCCTTTCTTTTTGTGTATGTTCTATCACTATTTTCTTTGTAGTTAGCCTGGGGATTACAATTAGCATCCTAAAATCATAGTGTTCTAATTTGAATTTATAAGTTCAACCTCAATAGTATACAAAACTCTGCTCCTTTATAGCCCCATCCTCACTTTTTCAGTTATTGATATCATGAGATAGTATCTTTACACATTATGTGCCCCCAAACAGAAATGAATAACTATTTTAAATGAATTGGTATGTTAAATTGTATATAAAACAAATATGGAGTTATAAAGCAAAGTTAAAATAAAACTAGACTTTAGGCTATTGTTTTTCTTAAAGGTATTATCATCTTAAATAGTGTAAAAACAAAAGTAGAGTTACAAACCACTGATGTAATAGTACTTGCTCTAATAGATGCTTATGTATTTACCTTTATTGAGTTCTTTATTTCTTTATAAGCTTCAAGTTACTGCCCAGTTTCCTTTCATTTCACTCTGCCTGAGTCCCTTGAGCATTTCTTGCTGAACAGGACCAGAGGAAATCAACTTCCTTAGCTTTTGTATATGTAAAAATGCTGTAAATTTCCCCTTTGTTTTAAAGAACTGTTTTGCCAGTCATTTGCTAGGATTCTTGGTCACTGGTTTTGTAGTTTTGTTTCGTTTTTGAGAACTTAGATATATTAGCTCACAGCCTTTTGGGCTTCAGTTTCTGATGAAATCTTCAGATAACTTGCATGTAAAGAGTTGTTTCTTTCTTACTGCTTTCAAGATTCTCTGTCTTTTTTTTTTTTTTTTGAAGTTTTTATCTATTTGACACAGAGACAGAGAGCACAAGTAGGCAGAGCAGCAGACACAGGGAGAAGGAAACCCTCCACTGAGCAAGGAGCCTGATGTGGGGCTGGATCCCAGGACCCTGGCATTAGGACCTGAAGAGAAGGCAGCAGCTTAACTGACTGTGCCACCCAGGCACCCCTCAAGATTCTTTTTTTTTTTAACTTTGGCTTTTGAAAGTATAACTATAATGTGTTTCAGTGTGCATCTCTTTGAGTTCATCTTACTTTAAATTCATTGAGATGCTTGGATGTTTATAATCATGACTGGTAAAAGTTGGGAAGTTTTCAGACATTATTTCTTTAAGTATTCTCTCTGCCCTTTACCCTCTCTCTTCTTCTTCTGGGACTCCCACAGTGCATATGTTCTGTTTATGGTCAAATGGGTCCCTTAGACTCTGTTCCCTTTTGGTCAATCCTTTTTTTTTTTTCTTTTTGTTCTTCAGGTTTGATAGCTTTCCCTGTCCTATCTTCAAATTTACTGATTCTTCTGTTGCTGAAATATTCCTTTGAATCCCTTTAGTTAATTTTTCATTTTAGTTCTTTTATATGTCAATTCCAGGATTACTTTTTAGTTTCTTTTTAGGTCTTCTATCTCTTTTTTGATATATTCTCTTTGCTCCTACATTGTCTTCTTAACTTTCTCCATGTCCTCCTTTTGTTTTTTGACCATCTTTAATTAATTGTTTTAAAACTCTGTCTAGAAAATCTGGCAACAAGTCTTTTCATGGACAGATTTGTTGACTTATATTTTTCCCCTCTGAACAGCTCATACATTCCTGTTTCTTTGTATGCCTTATAATTTTTTGGAGAAAACTGGGCATTTGTATCTAGTAATGTGATAACTCTGAAAACCAGATTCTCCCTCTTCCCCAGGGCTTTCTTCTTCTGTTATTTATTTTTGTTTTTTGTTTGTTTTTTATGGTTACAGGCTGTCTCTGTGCAAAGGGTCAGCTTGTGATATAAACTTCAAGTCTTTTCAGTTCTTTTTGGAAACTGTTATCTTTATCTAGGCATGCATCATGACTTTAAAATTTTCCTCAGTTACATAGTAGCTTTTGAATGCATTAGTCTTTCATTTCTGGCTTCCAAGAGTGGTTAAGAGAAAAGGAATTGAGGCAAAAAAAAAAAAAGAAATACTGGCCTTTAAATTTCCTGGATTTCATTTCAGCTGTAGGGGAAAGGGTTTGCTATAGTGGGAAAAGTGCAGAAACAATGACCATCAGCTCTTTGTCTACATTTCTGAGATTAAAAGTAATAAGAAAGCAACAATCAAAGGACATATTTCTAATATGTGGAGAACAGTGACCAACAGTTTTGACCACCTTGGCTCTCACAAGCTATGTATAAGCTGCTTTTGCAATGCATGCAAGGTGGCCTGCTGGAGGGTGGGTTATGGATAGCTCTTATTATGCTAACACCTGAAATTGACTAAAATTACTGAAATTTGTCATCCAAATTTTCCCTCGAAGGTGCAGGCCTTCCAGAGATTCCAAAGGTCCAAAATAGATTCTGCCAGTGCACCTGTTATGTAGGTGGGGAAATGAGTTTCTGGTACTTCCTACTCATCATTATCACAGAATCCTTTCTTAAGTATTTTTTTTTAATAACAGATATCAGACCATATACCCAGTGGCCCAATGAATCTGTCTCATGCTCCAACACTGTTTGGATAGAATAAACCCAGGGAAGCACCTTCTATCAGCTTCCAACCACGTTTTAGCCTTTTTTTCAGTTGCAATCTTTAGAGCCATCTTCTCAGACACCCTCTGCTTCAGGACCAGCCAACAATCTATTTTAAATTTAGCTCTGTATTACAGATCAACCATGAGCTCCCAGATTCTACAGAATTATACTACTGAGGTGGACACCACTGTCAACTGCCTGGTCAACATGTATCTGCTGGCCTCCTGTGGCCTCCTATACCTATGTCTCTCTGGGCTTCTATTTCCACCATGTGATGATGTGGCTCTGGAGGGCCTGGGCCATTTCTTCCATGAGTTGGTAGAGGAGAAGCACTAGCTTGCTTAATGTCTCTAGAAGATGCAAAACTTACATGGATGAAGGGCCCTCTTCCAGGACATGCAGAAGCCATATTTGGGTGAATATCTGGCATCTGTGGAAGCTGCCCTGGTTCTGGAGAAGAACCTGAACCTGCTCCTTCTGGATCTGCATGCCCTGGGTTCTGCCCCAGAGACCAAAATCTCTGAGACTTCCTGGAGATTTACTTCCTGGATGAGGAGGTGAAACTCCTCAAGAAGATGGGCAACCACCTAACTAACTTCCTCAAGGTGACTGGCTCCTAGACAGGGACTGGTGAGTATCTCTTCAAAAGGCTCAACCTTGGGGTGCCTGGGTGGCTCAGTGGGTTAAAGCCACTGCCTTCGGCTCAGGTCATGATCCTGGGGTCCTGGGATGGAGCCTCGCATTGAGCTCTCTGCTCAGCAGGGAGCCTGCTTCCTCCTCTCTCTCTGCCTGCCTCTCTGCCTACTTGTGATCTCTGTCTGTCAAATAAATAAAAATAAAATCTTAAAAAAAAAGCTCAACCTTAAGCATGGCTAGGAGCCTATAAAGGCCAGTGGCCTTTGAGGGACCCCTCTGACATCCCCTGGGTGCAAGGGCTTGTGCCTGAACCTCTCTCTACAGCCACTAGGCTGCTTTTTTTTTTTTTTTTTTTTTTCCCTAAAGTAGGCAGCTTTTTAACCAGCCTGCAGCCCCCTCTTCCAAGCCATGGACCAAATGGAAACAGTAAAGCTTCTGCAACAAAAAAGCCAAAACAAACAAACAAACAAAAACAGTAACATATGTGAACATCATTCAGATATTATTATGTTAGTCAATAAATATTTATTGAGCATGCATGATATACTAGTACCGAGGGCAAAAGCAGACATAAACTCTGCACTCATAGAGTTTACACTGCATGCTGAATTTTAGCTGTACAAATTTTTATACCTACATCCTGAATGCAGGTGATCCTGAATAAAATAAACATATTGATCATGACAGAGAAGTGCAATAAAAAGCTAGAAGTTACTGTTGTGAACTATTTTTCCCTCACACAAAGCAAAATTATGAACATGTACTTAAAATTTTTACATTCTACATTTACGTTTTACATTCACTGCTGTTTCTATAGTCATTTATGAGGTTATATAAAGTACAATTTTAAAGCTTCCCATATAATTTAACTTTGCAATGTAAATGAAATATGTTATTTAAATTTAAGTTTAAAAATAAATGAATTCTTTCAAAATCAATCTCAGTAACAAAAAGATCTGTTTGGTGGCATCATGGTTAATTCTAACATAAGATCTAGAAAAAGGTTTTGATGTGAACTGCCAGTATTACATACTTAACTTCAAATATATATAAAATTTTTGGAAGTAATCAGTTCTGTTACCAAAGACTGAGGCTTAGAAAAACATTTAATTCATGTACGAAGGTGGCTGAATCCAGCATAAACATGCCATCCAATGATAGAAATAAGAGTGTATTGAATTAATTTTATGAGCTTTGCAATAAACTTAACAGCTATATCCAGTCATATTACTTATCTTATTTTGCTATAAACTAAACAGAATGTTTTCATGAATATTTATTGTTTCTGCTATGTATGTCATACATACATATATATTATTTCATATGTATATTATACATGCATTTATTATTTCATTCTACCCCAATAAATCTGTTGTTAAAAAAAAACTTTCATAATATTTAAAAACATTCAAGTATGTGGAACAAGCTAAGAGTTGCTTAGCTAATATAAATTTACATCAATCTTAAAATATCACTTGTTTTATTGGTAATAGTATTTATTGTTTGCCACTAGAAAATCTGCACATCAATATTTATGTGCTAGAAAGTCAGGAGTTAGATTTCTGTGTATATATATATTATATGTATATTTGTATACATATATATGTATATATATTTTGACAAAGCATTCATATTGAGAATACATGCAGAATAAAAAACTCGGGGCACCTGGGTGGCTTAGTGGGTTAGACCTCTGCCTTCGGCTTGGGTCATGATCTCAGGGTCCTGGGATCGAGCCCCACACCGGGCTCTCTGCTCAGCTTCCTCCTCTCTCTCTGCCTGCCTCTCTGCCTATTTGTGATCTCTGTCTGTCAAGTAAATAAATAAAAAATCTAAAAAAAAAGAACAAAAAACAACATTAAAAAAACTAATTAGAAAATGGGTACCTATGAATAGATATTTCAGCATAGAAAATATTCAGATGGCATATAAATACATGAAAATATATTCTACATCATTAGCCAATAAGAAATGTGAATTAAGGCCACAATGATCTATCATTACAAGTTTATTATAACAGCTAAAAAAAGTAGTGACCATATTCTAACAAGAATGTGGAGAAATTGGGTCTCCCTTACATTACTTAAGGGAATGGAAAATTTTGAAGGCACATGAGAAAATAGTCTATTTTAATATTACTATTAAATATTACTATTACTAAAATAATACTATTTTAATAGTATTTTGCCTGGGTGGCTCAGTGGGTTAAGCCTCTTCCTTCAGCTCAGGTCATGATTCCAGGGTCCTGGGGTCCAGTCCCGCATTGGGCTCTCTGCTCAGCAGGGAGCCTGCATCCCCCCCACCTCTGCCTGCCTCTCTGCCTACTTGTGCACTCTCTCTGTCAAATAAATAAATAAAATCCTTAAGAAAAGAAAAGAAAATAGTCTAGCAGTTTTATAAAACAATAAAATAAACATACACTTACCATTTAACCTAGCAATTGTCCTTTTGGGCATTTATCCCAGATCATTTAAAGCCTGTGTCCATAGGAAAAAACCATGCAGTATTGTTTCCAGTGGCTTTACTTTTAGTAGTCCCAAACTAGAAACAATCAAAATGTCCCTTAATGTGTGAATGTTAAGCGATCTGCACACATCCAACTATATGCTATTACCAGAAGTGAAAAAGAACAAATTATTGGCACCAGGAAGAACTTAAATGAAGGTCAAAGACACTATACCGAATGAAATAAGCCAATCTAAAAAGGTCATACGCTGAATGATTTCCTTTATATAGCTCTCCCAAAGTAGTCATTTCAGCAGTGGTCTGGGATGTTGGAGAGCAGAAGGGTGAGTATGACTGTAAAGTTGTGTCATGAGTCAGATCTTTGTGATGACAGAATAGTTCTACATCTTCATTGCAGTAGTGGTACACACATCTAGATATGTGATACACAAATAATAGTATTGGCTTTGACATTGCACCGTGACTGTGTGCAATGTAATTAATGGGGGAAACTAGGTAAGAGTAAAAGGACCTCTTTGTACTATCTTTGTAACTTCCTGTGAAGTTGTATCTAAAATTTTGAATAATAAATTCAGAGATAAAAACCATGCATTTTCTCCCCATAAACCTATATTTAACTTTATAATTATCTTCAGATGCACATGTATATGTATGCAAAATTTGTCTGTTTTAAAAGAAATTGCTGACTGCTCCGTGTTTTCTAACTTACTTTTATCATGTGAAAATATACTAAGGATTTTTTTTCCTTCTCATTTACTATTTCCTTTATTAATATGTTTTGATGGCAGCAGTTTTCTTTTAAGTATATTTGCCTATTAGTTTAAAGCTTAATTACATTACTTCATATCTGTAAGGATATCAATTTAAATACTGGCCTCTTTAAATAATGTTATTTTTTATACACTTATACATGGATTTCGTATAATAGAGCTGGGCAGATTCCTGAAAGCAGAATTATAAGGCCAAAGGTATAAATAATTTGAAGTTTTTTATATTTATTTAATGAATTTCTCACAGAAATATTCTATCAATTTACATGACTTTTAGCAATATAGTCAACCATGACTTTCCACAGAGACATAACTTATTTGTGTGTTATTGACTTATTTACTTAATTACTGGTAGGGTTGCAGCTTCTTTTCAAATACTTACTGATCTTTTTTAAACCCTTAATTTTTACTTATAGCATTTTTTTTGCAGTTTGTCCATTGACTCATTGTTTATTATGTTGCACGTTTTCTTTACATTTATATGTAATAGTAACAATTTATTTTATAATGTCAATGTTGTTTTCCAATTTAACACTTGCCTGTTGTTTGACATACTACTTGCCTATTATTTTACATGCAGATGTATCAAATTATTACCTAATTACACATACTAATGTTTTTTCTTGATGACTTCTTTTCCTTTTTTAAGATTTTATTTATTTATTTGAGAGAGAGAAATCACACAACCAGGGGGAGGAGCAGAGGGAGAGTGAAACACAGACCCCCAACCCCAGCAGGGAGCCTGATGTGGGGCTTGATCCCAGAACCCGAAGATCATGACCTGAGCTGAAACCAGACACCTAACCAAACACCCAGGTGCACCATGATTTCTTTTGTTTTAACATATGAAATCTTTCAGATCATTTTTTGGAGACAGTTTTCTCTTAAGTTTCTCATGATTTACACATCTTGCAAGTGAGGTCCTAACTGCACTTCTTCTGGACTATATTAGCAAGGATGTTTTTATAGCTAAGTGCTTCAGAAGACAGAACTAGTGTCTCTCTCCATAGCATATAGCACGTTTGCTTACAGCCTTGGAAAACAGAGATAATGCCTCCCTCTGGAGCAAGGGGCAGGCAGGCATGCTTACTGCTCAATATAATAAAGATAATAGCTTCCTCTGAAGCTCTGTTCGGCATACTACTGTTCATTATAAAACTCTGGTTTTCTCTATTGTAATGCAACCCAGATCATGTATCATCTGGCCTTCTTTTCATTGCTATATGGGAATTGAGGGTCAGGAAACCAGTGCAAAAGTAATGAACTTCTGGCTGCTGCAAGCAGTATGACTAACAAACTTACCTTTAACACTTACCTAATAGTCTCATGTCTGCTACCAACATCCATGAAATTCCTATGTTGCAGTATGTTAGCTTACAAGTACAGAGATCTCAGACCTTTCACAACTACTGACAATCATATATATAATGCCTTATAATATTTTTCTTATTTTCTATTCCATTCAATTATTTTTTTGCATAACATTTAAATAAGTTAGGCATTAACAGATTGCATATTTGAAATAATAAAATTGTTAAATGTCTGGTGAAGCCAGACCACCTGGGTTCATACCTTCTGCTACTCAGTAGCTTCATGAACTAGAGCATGAATTATAATCTCTCTTGTATAATCTCTTTATAATCTTTCTTATATAATCTCTCTTGCCCTCAGTGTAATGTTTACAAAATCGACAACACTTCTCCATAGAATTTTTATGAGGATTGAATACGCTGATTTATGTAAAGTACTTGAAACTGTGTCTGGCTCATATTATGTACTATGTAATGTTGTTAACTTTAGGGGCTAAATTTCAACTTACCTGAAGGTTTAATTTATTGATTGATAATTTCACTGTGCACTATAAAGGATAATGCTTTTTTTTTTTAATTAAAAAACAGGGTGCCTGAGTGGCTCAGTGGGTTAAGCCTCTGCCTTTGGCTCAGGTCATGATCTCAGGGTCCTGGGATCGAGCCCCACATCGGGCTCTTTGCTCAGCAGGGAGCCTGCTTCCTCCTTTCTCTCTCTGTGTGGGTCTCTGCCTACTTGTGATCTCTCTCTGTCAAATAAATAAATAAAATCTTTTAAAAAATTTAAAAACAAAGATGACAAAACCATATTTTGTGCCTACTCAATCTACATCTTTGAATCTTTGCAAGTAGATTCTGTTTAATTTATTTTTAAACAATATTTAAAATTAATGTTCTAAATAAATTTAAATTTCCATACAGGAGAACAGAAAATAGTTTTGTGCCCTTGGTTTTGCGAAAGAATTCTTAAATAGGACATAAACATTACTGAACACTAAGGAAAATAATTGGGCAATGTTTAAATTAAGAACTTATGTTCATCAAAGTCACCTTGAAAATGGGTAAAAGTAAGCCAATGTCTGAGAGAGGGGATACAGAATACATTTTTTTGATAAAGAACTTTTATCTAATATATCATATACATCATATATATGTGTATATATATATATATTCCTAAGTGTGATGTGCCTGAAGAAAATATATGTGTTAGATAAGCTTCATTATGTTATGAGTTATAGTGGTTATAGTGCTGTTTGGTGTGAGTTCAGTATTAAAGAATCAACAGTATACAGCACATTAAATAATATATTTCAAAACAGAATCATACCCAAAAGAGTTATGTAGTGATCAACAAAAATGTTGTGACCACAGTCTTGCAGAAACTTAACCTTGTCTTTTCCCTAAGAGCACTGCTTCAGTGTTTGCTAATTCGTGCTTGCAGTGACTTTATAGAACAAAACTGCCATAAATAACTAGATTCAAATGTGTGTATGCGTATATTTGAATTCTACAAATCAATTATACAGAGGCAGATAGCTGTTTTTGTTTTTGTTTTTTAAGTGAATAAAATGTCTAAACAGAACAGGTACTTCACAAAAGACAATAAACACAGAGCGGACAGACAGGTGTTTTCAGAAAGCCAGAAATAAGTCACGCCAGTCTCTCCCATTGGCAGATGCTAACAGAAAGCCAATGGAAGTTTACAGGCTGCTTCTTCTTACCACAGAGAGAGATATATTTAAAGGGCTTAAGACACACACACTGTTCTGCAAACATACTAAATGGGAAACCCTGCCCAGAGGTTGAGGTTCCCAGGGGTAACCACAGATGACAGTTGCTAGATTGTGTAAATCCCAAGCTTCTTTTATTGTCTTCAGAAATATATAAGTATTTCAAATATTGAGAATAACTGGACAATTTTGCGGTCTTCGTGTCAGGGGCTGAGTTGGATTTAATTTGACTTAGAAGAAAATCAATTTTCTTTCCAATGAAGACTGTTCTACCATATTCAAAAGTATTTGGAGATGTTTTGATTTCATTTGACTGAAGGACAAATTGTACAGTGTGGAAGTTATCTAATTCTAGATTTGTAAGAATTTGACCATAACTGTGCCTGAGCACAGCTATATTTTTAGTAATATTTTAAAAACTTTAAAGTTGGGATGCCTGGGTGGCTCAGTTGTTAAGCATCTGCCTTCAGCTCAGCTTGTGATCCCAGGGTCCTGGGATCGAGCCCCACAATCAGGTTCCCTGCTCAGCAGGAAGCCCTGTTTCTCCTTCTCTCACCCCTCCCCCCAGCTTGTGTTCCCTCTCTTGACGTTTCTCTCTCTTTCAAATAAATAAATAAAATCTTAAAAAAAAATTAAAAATCAAGTCTATTCTATGATTATATTCATCCATATATATTTGTTTAGGGTAATTTAAAAATATATTACCATGTAATTGTTTTAATGTATTAGAAAAGTGTGGTAACTGTATGACTATTTCTCTGTATATGTGTACTAATTTCCTTTTTTCCCTAGTTAGTAGTTTTATATCTTCCTTCTTTTTATGTACTCTAACATACTTATTTAATTGGAGGTATTAAATCCATTTTCATTTTTCTTATTTTGCATATTTTTCACTTTACATAGCACTCTGTCCTTATTAATTTATATTATTTCTCATTTTATTTCTTACATTGATTTTAATTTATTTTCATACATTAAATAATAAAAACATTTAATCCTATGATTGTTCCTAAGGGCAACATTGTGGCTTTCTCACTTAAAGTTTGATACCTGATAGTCTAATCAATAATATTTTCAAATGTTTTATAATTTCAATCATTTTGAATAATCAATATTTAGGATATATTTTAGTCATTAGAAAATTAGTTGTTGCTATTTTAAATTTTAAAATTTTGATGTTACAGCTTATCTCCAGTTTATCAAGGTACATCAGAAAAAGGCCAGTTAAATTTCTACTTTTTACATTTATTGAAATTGTCTTGTGACCTAAGTATTATATGAATAGTTTAAAAACTATTTATAAATATGTAGTTTTTCAGTTTTATTGGGTTATAACTGATAAATGAAATTGTAATATATTTAAAGTATACAATGTGATGATCTTCTATATGTGTACATTGTGAAAGAATTTCTAACATCAAGTTAACACATCCATCACTTCACTTTATTTACTTTTTTAAAAAAGATTTTATATATTTAGGGGCACCTGGGTGGCTCAGTGGGTTAAAGCCTCTGTCTTCGGCTTGGGTCATGATCTCAAGGTCCTGGGATGGGGCTCTCTGCTCAGTGGTGAGCATGCTTCCTCCTCTCTCTCTCTCTGCCTGACTCTCCGCCTACTTGTGATCTCTGTCTGTAAAATAAGTAAATAAAATATTAAAAAAAAAAGATGTTATATATTTATTTGAGAGAAAGAGAGAGAGAGAGCAAGAGTGGGAGGGAGGGGGGCGCCTGGGTGGCTCAGTGGGTTAAAGCCTCTGCCTTCGGCTCAGGTCTTGATCTCAGGGTCCTGGGATCGAGCCCCACATCGGGCTCTCTGCTCAGCCGGAGAGCACTCTCTCTCTCTCTGCCTGCCTCTCTGCCTACTTGTGATTTCTATCTGTCAAATAAATAAATAAATAAATAAATATTTAAAAAAAAAAAAA
>RCUC01123268.1:0-13222 GCA_003697995.1 Taxidea taxus jeffersonii
AAAAAAAAAAAAGAGAGAGAACAAAAAAACCCCAAAATACCAGTAGAAAGCACATTTCAACATCTTTACACACACAGGTGTAAAATCAGACTGACATCATTGCAAATGATGTAGCAATTTCACATATACTCAAGATCAGGAGAGTTACTTACTGATATGATTATCTGCTTCACAAGTTTAGTATCATCGATACAATCAAATGCCGCCAGTAAGACCAAGTGGGAGTACTGGCCCTGTAAGAAACGGAAGCTAGGGAAGGTTAGAAGAATGTACAGCTTCTCCCTTTTATTCTCCCCATGGATGCACTTTATAAGGTAACCAACCTGACAACTGTCTAATATAACACAAAGACAGATAAAAGCCATTCAAAGGAACTTCCTCTCTTATCAGGACCTAGTTAATTATATTCTAGGTTGATTTAAAAAAAAAAAAAAGAAAAACAAAAGCACATTCTTCAATATCAAGTAGCCAAGTCTCATTTTTTTTAACTAACCAGGATATAACACCTCTCAAAAACAGGTTTCCTGTTAATAAATAACTACTTGAAAATTACACTAAAAAATGCAAGTGTGGGTTGGGGGGGAACCAACACCCAAGAATGTAAAACTATATATATGTATGTACATATGTATCATATGTATATCTATACATAGATATATATATTAGTATTTTAATCATGAAAAATAAAGCAAATAAACTCAGATATAATCACATACAATACAAAACATACATAACATGTATACAAAGAAAATCAGGGAAGGAAAAACACTGTAACGTAATAGTCCGTGCTGAGTTAAAGGATTATAAATGATTTTTCATTTTCTTTTGTATACTGTCTGATTTCCCCAAAATAATCCTATATAATCGGAAGAGAAATACTAAATAGTAAACTAAAAGAATATACTTAGATACTATGAGAATAAAAGTGACTGCTTTTAAAAAGTATAGCAGCACAAGATTAAAAAAATGTTTATGTTGTGACTTTCACAATGGTCATCTCTCTTTTTTTTTTGAAGGTTTTATTTATTTATTTAACACAGAGAGATGGAGAGATCACAAGTAGGCAGAGAGGCAGGCAGAGAGAGAGGAGGAAGCAGGCTCCCTGCTGAGCAGAGAGCTCGATGCTGGGCTCGATCCCAGGACTCTGGGATCATGATCTGAGCTGAAGGCAGAGGCTTTCACCCACTGAGCCACCCAGGCGCCCCCACAATGGTCATCTCTTGAAATAAAAGAATTACTACTGTGATGCTGACATTGTTTCTAAAGTCTAAGAACTTCTACCTCATGACAAAAGAGAAAAAAACAGTGTTTTCAGAGCTTGTAGCATATTCTTTTTGTTTCCTACATAAGGATAGCAATCTTCTATCTTGAGTAGGTTATCTGACTTCTGGTAACACTCATTTAGAGCCAGGTTTAAAGAAGATGGCAGGTAATAATGTTTCAATTAGAAACAAAATAGAGGAGCGCCTGGGTGGCTCAGCGGGTTAAGCCTCTACCTTCCACTCAGGTCATGATCTCATGGTCCTGGGATCGAGCCCCACATCGGGCTCTCTGCTCGGCAGGGAGTCTGCTTCCCCCTCTCTCTCTGCCTGCCTCTCTGCCTACTTGTGATCTCTCTCTGTCAAATAAATAAATAAAATCTTTAAAAAGAAAAGCATATGACTTTAATGACATATTATTATACCTATTTTAAGGACAGCAATTAAAGCAATGAAATACCATTTTCCACCTATCATCTATGCAAAAGGGAAAAGCCCTGCTAATATGCTAATTTGGCAAAGGTCTGGGAAACAGCGGGCACATTTCTTTGTCGCTAGTGAGAATGTACAATGCTTCAAATTCTTTAAAGAGCAACTGACGACATGTATAAAAATTTAAAGTGCGTTTATTTTCTGATCTAACAATTCCATTTCTAGGGATTTACCTTACAGATGTGCTTCCACAAATGCACAAGAGTAACTAAGTACTGTCTGAAATAACAAAGAACTAGAAACTACTCAAGTGCCCAACAGTAGGGACTGGTTAAGTGAATTATGTAAGTCATATAATAAAACATTATCAGGTCATTAAAAAGAATGAGTAGACAAAATGTATATATATTGAAACAAAAAGCACCCCCCCCCAAGGTGGACTGAGTGGAGAACAGGAAGTAGAGAGCAATATGCAGAGAGTACACAAGCACTGGTCTCTAATTTTTTTAAGTCCCACAGGCAGAAAGATGCCCAAACACAAATAAACCTCTGGGTGAAAACAAGAGAAGCTGGGACAAAATTTAAGTGAGAAAAAGACAATCCTACAATTTCAGTTGGAGCTTTTAATCCTTTTCAGCAACTGATAGAACTAGCCAGTGATGAAGAAATCAGTAAAAACACTGATGCTTTGAATAACACTATCAGGTTGATAGTGTTCAAGGTGGTTACCTTGATTAATTGACATTTGCAGAGAACCACACCCACCAACTCCACAAAATAAGTTCTCAAGATACGGAGATAGACCATATGCTGGGCCACAAAATCAGTCTTTAAAATTTTAAAAGGATCAAAATAATAGAGTATGTCAAGAATCCCCAATATTTGGAAATGTAAATGCTTCTAAATAAGCATAAATCAAACCCATGGGCTGCTCCTAGTTTCTCTCCCCTCTTTAGAGGCAACTCCTTGAGATGCAAAAGGCACCGCACTGTGCACTGTTAACCTCTCCTCGCGGTGCCTGGCTGGGATTAGGTTCTCAAAGACAAAAAAATAAAAACAAAAACTGTTTATACCACTAAACTGTAAGATTAAGACAATCTAATTTTATTATTTAATCATGTCTTTTACTATTAATGCTTTCCAGAATTTTCTACTAACATTCTATTTTTATTTATTTCTAATTTAAAATATTCAAATTAAAATGTTATACAGAAGATTTACTTAATGGTGAATAATGAATAATAAAATCTTGTCATACTCTGGAAACTACTCCCTAAAGAACCTCTTCCTTCATTTCATTATAGAAAAGTGAGCTGCCTTCCACACGGCCACACGGCCTTCCGTGCTCTCGCTAGTCTCCAGCCCTACAGAAGATGACAGGTATGCATGTGGTCACACAGCACCAACTTACGTGTGTGTGTAGCAGCACCAGCCGAATCAAGTACTCCCCAGATGCTAGCAGCTCTCATTGGACTTTTCATCAGAAATAGCTGTTATCAACCAATTTTAGTTCTCTAGTAAATTAGAAGTTTAAAGTAACTCAAAAATGAAAAAGTGCTTACTTTCACATATATTCCAGAAGTACTATGGAAAACCGTTTAGTATTTAAATACACACAAATACTTTGTTTTTAAGGCAGCTAATCCCTCAGAAAAATCTTTTCATATTCTCTATAATTTCACCTGGAGAGCTGTTACAGCATCTCCAAGAACTATAAAACTTAACTAGAATTTTCTCTGCTGACTTTATGAATTTATTCTAGGCAATAATTTCCATGTTTAATAATATAATTGGACAAACTCATTAGAGAAGTAAATACCGGGCCTTCAAAAAATATCCACTAAAAATGGAAAACTGTCACAAGAGGATGTTAAATGAAAAAAGGAGAAACCTTATTTAGTGCAAATTTAGTATCATTAAAATATAGGCATATGCATAGAAGAAGTAATAAAACAAGGAACAATTTTCTTCTTGGCAATTTTCTGCAGTTTTCAAAATTTTCTACAATAGATGTGATTTCATTTTATTATTAAAAATAATTTTAAGAGGGGCACCTGGGTGGCTCAGTGGGTTAAAGCCTCTGCCTTTGGCTCAGGTCATGATCGCAGGGTACTGGGATGGAGCCCCCCGCCCCCACCTCGGGCTCTCTAATCATCAGGGGGGCCTGCTTCCCACCCCCCTCTGCCTGCCTCTCTGCCTACTTGTGGTCTCTCTCTGTCAAATAAATAAATAAAACCTAAAAAAAAAAAAAACAACTTAAAGAAAAGCCAAAACCAAACAAAAACCTAACAAACTGTGGTTTTATTATACTTACGTTGGCCACCTTTTCAATATAAGTCTTCATTGTTTTCACAATCACTTTCCTGTCCTTAAAAAAGAATTAACTTTTGTTATAACTTTCAGTGATAGCTTAAAAATTACAGCCAAAAATTTTATATAATTCTAAAATTCCCGCCAGTCTGGCATACTCTTCACTACTGAAAACAGTTATGAGCCAGACCAAAAAAAAAAAAAAATGGTAATATGCTTTAAGTCCTTTCAGAACTATTACCTTAGACCTGTTCGTGACAATGCACTGAGACCGAAATACAGAAGCACAGAATTATTAGCTGTAAGACAAACCTAATGAAACTACCTTCTTTTAAAACAATGAGAATGGAGAGAACTCAGTGTCGGAACTCCTACAAGCGCCTGCGAGCACAGTGTAGACAGTATTCAATACCTACTTGCTGAACAGAAATTAAGTCTGTATTCATTTAAAAGTGGGCAAAGTACAACTCTTTTAAAGGCAAAATTATACTATCAAGGAAGTGCGATCACCTCTGTGAAACTTAGGTATTTAACAAGGATCTTTACCTGCCCCCCCGCCAAGCACTGAACACCCACGTGAGCCAACCTAGCTGCTCGGTAGGATCCCCTGCCTCTCCCGCCTCCACGAAGATTAAATGAGGAATCAAAGGACCGGACAGGTACCACAACTTCTATAAAGGTAAGCCTGGCATAAACAATGCGTTTCCTTGCTCCACAGGTCCCCTCCCAAATAAAGACAACTCCGGCTTTTCATACTTAAATGAAAATTCCAACAAAGAAACACCAGGCCTTAAGATGGGAGGCCCTGAGGCGCAGCTCCACAAAGACAATGCTGCGCGAACACAACAGGGCAAAGCCAGGGGACTCACCTTGGGTGTGCCATGCCACAGGCAGTGCATGGCCACTCTAGCGCCATCGTGTGTGTGCGCCAGGTAGATCACGGCTTCGCGGATGGCTTCGATCGTTTCCTGTGGGACAAATGCCACCGGGGCTTTATTTTATTCTTCCTGCCTTTTAAAAATCTGTCTGAGGGGCAGTTATGCACGGAGGATGAAAGAGAGTATAGGGAGTTAACAATTTAATTTTTCATTTTGTAGAGAAGCATGCAGAAACAACTTCTGTCTAAACATCTTTTTCCCCATCAATGGCAGCAAGTAGTGGTACCTGAGGAGTTTACCAATATCTATTCAAACAAGTATATAGACGTGTATATATCCAGACAAGTATATACATGTGTAGTATATTCCAAAAGATTTTTCAAGAAAAAGAAATCTAGGAAGTGGCTGTGGTAAGAAGGGAGTTTTTAACAATAAGGCCAGATAAAATAAATAAAATGCTCTTTCCTTAGAGAATAGTGTATATAATAAACAGAGAACCAAACACTAACTTTGACTGAAAAAAATTTCTCTTCTTCAGCTTATCGTTGGATTATTTCTAGAAATCATTTTAACAATTCACTATAAAAACACTTACCAGGTCCCTAGGAAAAATGAGTCTATGAGACTAGGTCCTCATTTATCAATGACCCCTTAGTAAAAACCCAGTCATTAACTTCTAACAAGGTAGTTTAGTTTATTTATAAACTTCCTTCTTCATTGTCAATGTACATAATTTCATAATTATATGTGGTTAGATTAGTCTGGCCTACAGAAGTACATGAGTTCTGACAGCTAAAGCTGCAGGACCCCACTTGAGTCTGTTCCCAATTTAAAAATTTATCTCAGATCAATAAAATAAAAACAAAGTCTCAGACCATGAAAGAGAAAGGTGGGTACCTAGTTTCATCAGTAAGGAACAAGTGATTACATCTTTAACTATTGTTATCCTTTCCCAGGATGCGTCTCAAAAATACAGCTCTCAGCTTACGTATCTAAACTTACGAATCTATTCAAAGCTACCCAGCTGGAGAGTGAATGCCCAGGGCCAGGAAAGATTTGTCTCATTACTGTATATTCACACTAAGTCCCCAATGACTTTTGTGTTATTAATACATTCAACACTAAAAAAATATTTCCTACCACTGAATATACCCAAGTGCTCATATTCTCACTTCTCAAAATACAGTCCTGCCTTAATAAATCCAGACCTTTCAGAAACTGTGCTCCGTGGAAAAGAGAGAGAAATCCCCAAAAGAGAAGCAGCAGCTGCTATGTTCACTGGACCACGAGCTTAGGTGAGCGGCTACTCTTGGGAAAGTCTTTCCTCTGGGTCAATTTTGAGAGGGTCAAAATTCCTATGAACGTTTAATCTGGCATATCTGTTAAAAAGTCAGGACCATCATTTCAGTTACCCCTTACTACTGAAATGAGGACAAATAGGCAATGAGTTCGGTTTGATGAGGCAAGTGACGTTCAGGGGGCTAAATGATGAATTCTCATTTGTATTCCCATCCATGACTTGAAGGGCAGTACAAATTATCTTCACTCTGTGTTCCTTATCCTTCTAGCGTGTAAGGTCCAGGGGTTCATGGTCCATTTAGTTCAACAGAAGTGTCCTCCTCTAGCCTTTTAACGCTGACATGATTTTTTTATCAGCACAGGGGAATTTCAGACCCCCGGCACGCCGAACATCTATTTGTGAGTTAATTTTCAGTATGGTTAGCTGGAGGACGGTTTCTGGCTAATAATTAAAATATAAAAATCCAACAAGATTGATAAAATTACGGTCAATGCCACTGTCTTCTGGCAAATATCTAAATGGAATTAGTAGGCTTGTTCAAAGGACGTTTAGTGGCTTATCTTCTCTAAATAAGGAAACAGGGATGCTTGGGGGGCTCAGTCGGCCAAGCATCTGACTCTTGCTCTTGACTCAGGTCATGATTCCGGGGTCATGAGATTGAGTCTGCCTTGGGCTCCAAGCTGGGCGTGAAGCCTGCTTAAGGTACCCTCCCCCTCTGTCCCTCCCAAATAAATAAACTCTTTTTAAAATTTCCAAAATTTTCAAAGCAGTGTTTTACATTTTAACATGGCTCTTCCTCTATGTTTGCTTTAAAAACCAACAGCAAGAACGTACTGATCTTAGCTTTGAGGGCGCAAAGGTGAAAAAGTCCAGGAATACTTTGTGCACCAGTGAGTGCTTAATCACAGCTTCCCTGAAAAGAGAAAAAAGGGAAGAGAGACTGTGTCAGATGCAGCACTGCATACAGTATCAGAGACTGAGGCAGCCTCAGTTGTCCTAAGATAATCAAAGCCAACGAAATGGTTTAGCAAATGTAACGTCCTAAGAGAGAATACATCCTTCAGCAATACACTAGGAATTGAGACTGTAAAAATCTTTTAGTAGCCTCAACAATCAAAACCAGCACACAAATTTCTAGTGTCTAGTCAGCCAAGACTTCCCATCATTCCAAGTACACTCTTCCATCTTCCGTAGGGACGTTCATGCTTTTACCCAACACCGGACATGTGATTAGAAATCCGTACATGCACCGGCTTTTTTACGGTTATTTTCTTTCCGTCAAGCACCCTTCACAATGCTTAGCTTCATAAAATCATTTTAGCCCAATTAAAACATGAACAGAACAAAACAGCACCAGCAACCGCAACAACCCCGAACTGAAGCAAGCTTCCCGGTGTGGCGCTTGCCAAATGCACACGTACGGTGGAGGCGGACCATCACGGCACAACGGTGTCAAGCTGACACGGACAATCTCAGTAGCCAGCAGACACCGGTTGCCTTTATGGGCAAAGCACTGTTTCTGAGTGTTTTGGAAACATTAACCCATTTAATCTTCACATACTTCCATGGAACATATACTAGCATTATCCCAATCTTACGGATGTGGAAGCTGAGGTTACGTTGCCCCAACGGCTGTCACATAGCTGGTAAGTGAGGGGGGCACCAGGATTCCCACCTGGGCAGTTTGGGTCCCAAAGGCTACACCTTAACCACTCCACTACGGTGCAAATGCTAAG
Source organism: Taxidea taxus jeffersonii (assembly GCA_003697995.1). Classification (NCBI taxonomy): domain Eukaryota; kingdom Metazoa; phylum Chordata; class Mammalia; order Carnivora; family Mustelidae; genus Taxidea; species Taxidea taxus. Next base: position 7,916 of record RCUC01123268.1, read on the forward strand.
AAGGCTACATGCCTGAGCATCTAAGCTTCGGGATCCAATGTAAGCAGCACAATCTATTTGGGAAACCATCTACCTTTTCTATGCAAGGGTTATATAACATCTTCTTCTTTCAAATGCTAAGAAAAGACAAAATCAGCTTTCTTACTTTTGGGCCATGGGAGTTAGAATCTGCTTCATTTCATCCATGATAAGCTGTAGTTTTTCTGGCTGTACCTCTAATACTTTGTCCAGGGTTGGATGATCTGCTGACTACAACGAGAAAAATCAAACCCCTCTAAGCTTAATCAAGTTTCTTCGACATGATTATTTCAAATAAACTTAATATAAATTTCAGATTTCCCCCACTTATATGATGAAAGTCCTGCTGTAGATATACTCATGGAATAACTCGATTATCTGATTTTTACTCTCTACACCCATCAATGTATTTAAAGGGCCAGCCCAAACGACCGACCAATCCCACCAGTCGACAGATGCTAGCACGTGCTTAATCATAAGATCAAGTGTAGTCAGATCACAACTTCTTGCCACCATACGCTTTGTAATTAGGTGGATATTTCTATTGTGAGAGTCACAAAAGCAGCCAAGCACTTGGTTCAAACCAGGAGCTGAACCTGACTAGGGGAGGCAAGCCAGGAAATAATCCGTATCCCTGGAGACAGGTGGGTGTGTTTATGTCACAGGGTGTGAAATAGACTCTTTAACTGTCCTAGTCCCCTTCCTGGCCGCTTTCTGATTCAATCCCTGGGATATATCCAAGGCTGGTTCTCTCTGCTCCCCTTCCTCCCTGGATACAACCTAGAGGACAGTCCACGCCATGAAGACACAGGGAAGGAAGCGATGCGGAGCCCGAGGCACTTCGGCCAGAGCCGGGCGTGGGTACGAAGCTTTGCTACCGATTCAGAGTCGTCCCCCTCGGTCTGTCAGAAAACGGGCGTACTGAAGCACTACACAGAGCAGTCGGGAGGGAGTAACAATGTAGTTTAATTTAAAGGGGATTTAGAGATAGTGCTCTGGGAGGAAGAGAAATCTGTCTGGCCCCTTGGCTCATCACACCAGAGACAAAGCCGTGTGAGAGAACAAAGGGTAGGAGACAGTGTCTTATGGGCCAGCCAAAGCACAACTACTCTCTGAGAACAGGGCACTGGAGAGTCAGGCACGGCACACGGAGAAAGAGCGAGCGCTCACAGCACACCCTGGGATGTCACCTTGTAAAGCTGGAACGTGGTGCCGTAGAGCTCCTCCGCCAGCATGGTCCTCTGCTCCAAGATGGCTCTGTCGTTGTACGCGTACTCCACGATGGCGGACGCTTCCGTGTGCCGCAGCATCTTCCTCACGTGGCCTTTAAAACTGCTCATTATCGCTGCGATCTGTGGCTTACTCCTAAGCCCAATGCGACGGTGGGAAAAGATCAGTGACAGGAGAAGCCGGGCGGCAACGTAACCTAACTGCCCGGAGCCCAACGCATCAAAATGCCGGGTGGTGGGCCCCAGAGAAACGCAAGGCAGAAGGCCACCTCCAGCTTGCCAGCTTCCGCAGCAGCCAGCCGGCAGCTGAGGGATCCTGAGCAAGTTACTGGAATTCTCTGTGATGCAGCTTCTTCGGTCACAGAACACAAATAATGAGGCTGAGGCGAGGGCCGAGTGACCTCAGATGCACAGGGCACTGGGACTGGCACACAGTAGGTGCCCGGTGTCCCTTCCCCCTATTAAACTGTTCAATTACAGCCGGAAATACTTGGAAATTTTGTTCACTGTTGGTGAGCACATTATGGCACCTTATGTTCAAAAAGAAGAAGTCAGGACAAGTAGCAATTCCACCTAATTTAGGAAGCCCTCCTGTCTTGACATTTTCTAACCCTAATCCCACTGATTCTTCTAACCTTCCCCCTCCCAGCCCTCCACCTTCTGAATACTGGTCATCTCCTCTTCCAGGGCATCAAAATACACTCACAAGAGAGTTGAAGGCAAGGCCATCGTTCACATTACTTCAATAATTGCTTTTAAGACCACACGCCCCAGAAACATTACAAGCATCTGCCTAGGGCCATTATTAGGATCCCAGATCATGTGCACAACTGGTATCCCCACCTTTAAAAAACTAATGACAATATATTTTATAAATAAAACAACTCACCCATACATGAGGAATTTCTTCACAATATTTCTGGAATACTTAGCTTTACTTAACTGGACCAAATCATCTGAAGAACAAAATACATTACAACGATTTGCTAGCCTCACTACAGTCCCCCAGAAGCAAAGAACTACAAAAATGCACAATCCTGGGAACACAGACAACTCTCCTAACTTGTCCCATGCAATGAACAAATAAAAACAAAAAGAGGTCCTACAGAGAACACACGGCTTTCCCTCAGAATTATTTTCCAGGACAGTCTTGGGTATTTCAAGAGAAAAACAGTGACTTCTTATGAAAAATCACAATTAAACTTCCACATAAAAGAAATACCTTGCAGTTCTTCAAAAGCCTGTTTTCGCTGCTCTTCATTCCCGTACTGAATGTAACACTGGATCACACGGGTGGAATCGTGCGCGAACGCGATCTGCAGGAAAGACCAGTTTGGGCCTTTAGACTGATTCTCTCTGAAGATGGGTGTTTTTATCACAGTATTAATGTTTTACTTCTACCGCTCTTACTATTCCTTGCTAGTCAGAAAGTAGGGTCCTCATGGATAAAACCAAACCGAGGTTGATCGGGAGAAGAAATGCTTGTTTCAATTGTACAAAATGACATTCTTTGGTTTTGCCACCTACAATACATACCATGCATTTCCGAAGAATTTCCTTAAGGCACGTTTAGAGATATTTTTGATAAAACTAAAAACAAAGTTTTTAAAAAGATGGCTGTTTTGTACATACTGATCACTTACTATATAACCAGGATTGATGCTTCAAGTACATTTTCCTCATTTAGATGTCAAAGCAACCTTAAGAATGTGCTGTTGTGAGGCACCTGGGTGGCTCAGTGGGTTAGAGCCTCTGCCTTCAGTTCAGGTCATGATCCCAGGGTCTGGGATCAAGCCCCGCATTGGGCTCTCTGCTCAGCAGGGAGCCTGCTTCCTCCTCTCTCTCTGCCTGCCTCTCTACCTACTTGTGATCTCTGTCAAATAAATAAATAAAAAAAAAAGAATGTGCTGTTGTGGGGTGCCTGGATGGCTCAGTGGGTTAAGCCTCTGTCTTCGGCTCAGGTCATGATCCCAGGGTCCTGGGATCAAGCCCCGAATTGGGCTCTCTGCTCAGCGGGGAGCCTGCTTCCTCCTCTCTCTCTGCCTACTTGTGATCTCCCTCTGTCAAATAAATACATAAAATCTAAAAAAAAAAAAAAATGAATGTGCTGTTGCTATGCCCATTTTACAGATGAGAAAAGCAAATTTATGAGAAGCTAAGAAGCAGACTATCCCTGGAGCGCCTGGGTGGCTCAGTGGGTTGGGGCCTCTGCCTTCGGCTCAGGGCATGATGCCAGGGTCCTGGGATTGAGCCCCACATCGGGCTCTCTGCTCAGAAGGGAACCTGCTTCCCTTCCTCTCTCTGCCTGCCTCTCTGCCTACTTGTGGTCTCTGTCTGTAAAATAAATAAATAAAATCTTTAAAAATAAAAAAAAAAAGCAGACTATCCCTGTGACCCTGGGGATGAAACTTCACTTCTCTGAATCCCAGATGTATCAAATGTCCATCAGGGACAAAGACATTAAGTTAAAGGAGACAATGTATGCAATGGTTACCACAACCCCTAGCACACAGTAATCAATACAGAGGTTGTCACTGCCCAAAGGCACACACATTTTAAGCTGCAGACTGAGGATCGGAACACCACATTCACACCCAAGGCCATGCAGTATTAACCGAAGGGTAGCTGGGAAAGGATGTTGAGTGTAAAATCCTCATAAATCAAGGATAACAGACTCCTGCTGGAACTGAGAGGTTCTAGCCTAAAAAGACTTTTCGTCCTGGATAAAGAAGAAAGCAGTTGCTGGGAACTCGCGTAGTTCAAGACTTCAATCTGCGAAACAGCGTCTGATTAGACCTACGTTTGTGGTCGGGCAGAGGCCACCCCTCCAGGGTCCCCAAAGCTACTAAGTCTGTTGTTTCACAAGTGAACAGTCAACTAAGTGAGTATCCAAATACACAAGCGTCAACAGAGGTTTATTATAAAATACAATTAAGGAGCAACAATGAAAATTGGTTTAGAACTCCCAAATCTATATTTCAAAGATCTCTGTGTGATGTTTGTAAAAGCAAAGATGAAAGAAGTAATCATCTGTTAACATCATATATTCAAAAAAGCCAGCAATTTGGAACATATGGAAGCATACGGAGTTCAGGGAAAGACTCTCTAATAAATTCCTCAAGGCAACTTTAAAGAACACTGATTTACTGTTAAGTAAATTTTGGAAAAAAGTGACACAGCCAAATACTTGATATTTTAATACTTTGCCAGCAGTAACGTCCCAACTATCAAATTTTTTATTTAGTCAATATTATAATAGGTACTTGAAATCTGTGGCCAAATACATTTAAGACAACTTCCTGGATCACGAATGGTCAGAATGGTCACGCAGCCCCTCCTGACAGTGAGTCGATTGCTATTGTTCATACATGCACCTGTGAGCCTGCCTTACTTACAGTTTTAATTTTCCCTTGAATCAACTTCTGCAAATCACTCATCAATTTCACTCTCTTTTCTTTGTCACAGTCTTTTCTATAAACGAGAATAAAGGGGGAAACAGTTTAAGGAAAGACAACATTTTAAACAGGAGAAACTAAAAACCCTAGTAGCGTATGTTCACCCAGGTAGGTGTGATTTTCTCTTTGGAGGCAGCAAACCTCTGACATTAAAATTACCATCCAGAGCAGCCAGAGGAAAGCAATTTTCTCAAAGACAAGAACTCATCTCACAAGGTGTAATTTTATGCATCAATTTAAATCTTCGCAGCCAGAACCTCGGAAGTAAGGAAAATAATAAAACATGTCCACAATATGAAACTTAAGTATCTCGAAACTGAGCAGTTAAGAAACTATCCTCCTTTTTCTCAGAACTCTGTCAGGAAGCATTTCCGATCCATTTTAATTTTCATCCGTTTCCATAAGCATATCTGACCCCATCCACATCATTCCGCACGCTCCTGCCACGAGCAGACGTCCCTCTCGGATGGGCCTAGTGCAGTGCTGAGCGTTCCCTGAATAACGCCAGCGCTGCGTGGCTCCGGGGAGGACGGCTCACTACCTACGAGGGGCACCAGTGCCCCTCCGTGCTCTCCAAGGACCAACAATGATGCCACGAGGTAGCA
>RCUC01123269.1:0-11516 GCA_003697995.1 Taxidea taxus jeffersonii
TTTTTTTTTTTACATCATTTTCATTAGCACTGGAAATCATCTCCATTCCACTGAAGTGCTTTTAAAAAAAAAATCCATTATGTAACATCATGGGAATTTTAGAACATGCCTAAATTTCCATGTGCGTATTAGAAGAGCTGGTTTTTCGCATGTTTTTGGATTATGATCTTGAGAAATATACCCCTAATAGACTAGGTTTTTGAGGGATGTTTAAAAATGTTTCCTTACAACATCCAACAGTCATAAATGTGAGACCAGAGAACAATAATTGTTAGATATGTTACATTTACCTCTTATTAATCCAAATGATTTCAAGCCTATGATAGTCTTCAATGAACAGTGTTGTAGTATTCAAAACAGAATTGTGAGAGGGCTAGGTACATGCAGAGACTTGTTAAGGCTTTTAATATACTGAAACTCTTGGGGCACCTGAGTGGCTTGGTCAGTTAAGGGTCTACCTTTGGCTCAGGTCATGATCTCAGGGTCCTAGGATAAAGTCCCAAGTCCCGCTTCCCACTCAGCAGGGAGTCCCTCTCCCTCTGCCCCTCCCTGCTCATTCCCAAACATAAAAATCTTAAAAAAAAAAAAAAAAAAAAAAAGAGAAACCCATTTAAAAGAATATATGTATAAAGGAAATTCTTTCTTGAAGAATATGTTATGGTAAAAAAGAAAATTACCTTAGCTTTGCAAGGTTCAAAGGGAGGAATATACAGTATTGCAGAATGGGGAAAGACATCAATTTTGTAAATGATGTTCTCCCTATGGGTTTTTTTCCCCCCTAATTATTCAACCTCAAATAAGGAAAGTGATCCAAAGTCAGCTGTTTGCTAAACTGAGCAAACTATGTGGATAGTCTCCAGTCTCACTGTGTCCACAATGGTGGTTTTTAAGTCCTCTTTCTTAGCTATTCAGAAACACATGAAGGCAACTCTCGACCCAACTCCCATTTTCATCTACTCTGACTCTCACAGTCAGTAGATGGGAGTCATCAAATGGATTCTGCTCTAGAGCCTTCAGGAAGAATGTAACCCTGCCAAAACCCTGTTTTCTCCTGTGGGATTCATTTCAGCCTCTGTCCTCCAAAACTTTAAGGTAATAAATTTGTGTTGTTTAAAACAAACAAAATTACCTATACACAGTTACAGCTCAAGATCATCAGAAACTGCAATCCCTAGGATTGCAGTGTTTATCACTATTTAGAGTTCTTTCCTTTCCTACTCCAGAAATGGGCTGGATGTAGACAATAAAAGTAAAGAATCTGGTGTAACTCCAAGATCTTGGCTTCAATAACTGGATAGATGGTAGTTTTTCCCTTTAGCTTGGCATGTATGTTCTATTCTACTGGATAAAGGGAGACTCCCCTCTAGCATAGGGCTAAGAACTAACATTTGAGTGTCTCACAAGTCTTACAATATAAACACAAACACATACCACAGTCTAATTTCAAAATTGCCAAAAAGTATTATTTTAACTTAATAAATGAGGAAGTTGAAAAAAGATAAAAAGATAGAGTTCAGATTAAACATCTGAAACATCTTCTACAATAACACAGAGAATTTAAAATTTTTAATGTGGCATATGGTTGCAATGCACTCAATCCCTATTCTTTCAGAAGTAAGCTTTAAAATCAGTTTTACTTCAGAACCCAAAGAAAAGTCTTTATTTACCCAATGATTCAGAACAGGAAGTACTAATATTAATGGTAGCTAGGCCTCCAAAGCACAACCCTGTTAAGTTTGTAACCAGTTTTCCCCTCTAGGGTTATGCTATTCACACTGAGCAAACATGTCCAACTCCCACTTTCCTTCCCCCCCCCCCCCACCAAGCACCATTGTTTTCTTAAGAGTTCTGTTCAAGTTTTATATTAGTACAAACGCAAAACATGAATAATGCAGTAAAATCAAAAGAAGCTTTCTGCTTTCATAAGTGGCTTCAGACTGGAACACATTCATTCTCTTGTCATTAAGAAAAACTCCATAGACACTTTTGAGAAGTTCAGCTTTGTGAAGGGGATAAAGATAATCCTCATCTTTAAGTTAACCTGATTCCAATCATTCTGTACAATTTTCTAGCAGGAACTTGAACAAAGCCCTTTAAAAACATCATCTAGGGCGCCTGGGTGGCTCAGTGGGTTAAAACCTCTGTCTTCGGCTCAGGTCATGATTCCAGGGTCCTGGGATCGAGCCCCACATCGGGGTCTCTGCCCGGTGGGGAGCCTGCTTCCTCCTCTCTCTCTGCCTGCCTCTCTGCCTACTTGTGGTCTCTGTCTGTCAAAGGAATAAATACAATATTTAAAAAATAAAAAATAAAATAAAAACATCATCTAACCATTTAAAGCATAGAAAATCAAATGTTGGTTCACTGACCCCTACTTTTCTCATAATATAGAAACTATTAAGGGATACCTGGGTGGCTCAGGTGGTTAAGCATCTGCCTTCAGCTCAGGTCATCATCTTCAGGGTCCTGGGATCAAGCCCTGTGTCTGGCTCCCTGCTCAGCAGGGAATCTGTCCCTTTCCCTCTGCTTCTCACTCTCAAATAAATAAATTAAATCTTAAAAAACAGAAACAAAACCAAAACTACTGACCTAAAAACAAACCACTGGTAGAATGTGTACAAAGAACACCACAACACAGATGCAAACAAATTGTGCTATATTCTGCAGTTCAAATTACATAGCTCATTCACCAGATGAGGCAATGTGCCACGCTGCAAAAAGACCAAGTATTAAAGTCTGACTACACACTCACTAGCTATGTGACTCTAAAAGTTAACTTCAGTTTCCTCATGTGCAAAATAAAGCTAACCCTACCCACCTGATGCATTTTCTTGCTAATTATAGAAGATCATGAACATAAAATATTTAGCAGTGTTCTTGACACAGAGTAGGTACTCAAAAAGCTAGATGGTCAATTATAGATGTCATTCTATAAATACTTTAAGATTTTAAAAGTATTTTTTAACTTTTAAAAAAAAGTATTTTTTTTAAAAATGTAAGATTTTAAAGTAGGTACTCAAAAAGCTAGATGACATTATAGATGTCAGCACAACTGAGATTCGATGAATAGTTATTCCCTTTAAGAAATTATTCCCTTTAAGTACCTTTTAAGGTACTCAAAAAGCTAGATGGTCAATTATAGATGTCATTCTATGAATACTTTAAGATTTTAAAAGTATTCTTTTAACTTTTAAAAAAAAGTTTTTTTTTTTAAAAAGTAATATAAAGTAGGTACTCAAATAAAGCTAGATGACATTATAGATGTCAGCACAACTGAGATTCGAAGAATAGTTATTCCCTTTAAGAACAAAATAAATTATGCCTCTCGTATCACAAAAAAAGGGGAGACAAAATCCAGTCTGACAGATGGGTTTCCTATAACGCATTCAGATCCAAGCCTTCAGGTTAAGAGTATTAGCCACAGACACTTGGCCAAGGGGGGGAAAACATCTAGAACTATATACTTTGCTATGATTTACAAGTTGATTTGTGAAGTTGCTTTAGCATGGCATATTTGTAAATAAAGTTAGAGAAATAACCTCATTCTAATATGAAGGACTGAAATGTTAGTTATGAAGTCATTTCCCATCTAAGTGAGAACATTCACTTTAACACTACCATCTTACAGAAGGACATATATAACACTAGCAAAGGTCTGACTGGCATTCCAGGTGGCTATTTTATCAGATTTGAGGAGGTTTCTCAAATATATCTGACCAAGGAACACTAATTAAAAATGTACCAATAGCAGACAGCAAGTGCTCATGGGACAGAATAAAAAAATAACTTTAAAGATTTTTTTCTTGGGGAGTCTGGGTGCCTCAGTCGGTTAAGTGTCTGCCTTCTACTCGGATGATCCCAGGGTCCTGGGATCGAGCCCAACATCAGGCTCCTTGCTTAGCAGGGAACCTGCTGTTCCCTCTCCCTCTGCTGCTTTTCCTGCTTGTGGTCTCTCTATATCAAATAAATAAAATCTTAAAAAAAAATTTAAAAAAAGATTTGTTCTTTTGGGCACAGTTTCAGAGTGGGATTAGTTTTGTATCATATGAATATTTGTAATAAGTCCTGCACAGCACCGAACACCGAATAACATCCATGGTTGCAATTATGTGTGGATAGCCTTTGCCAACTAATCAATGCTAGCTTCAGTCTGTTCTGTTCACCATTTTGTTTCCAGTCCAACACAGTTGCTGATAAGTACTCAAATCTGAGGTATCAAATATTTATAAACCTTAAAAATCTAGGTCTGCAAATAAAACCCGTGTCACTGGTTCTGAGATACATAAATAAAATGTACGTGACAAAAGTTATAGCTAACAATTAATGTTCCTAAAGTGCTACACCAAGTACTCCCAAATACATGATCTCAGACTTTTACAGTAACTTTGTGAGGCAGTAGGCCTATTTTACTGAGAGAAGAGGTCTTAACCTTGTGTTCTTCAATACTAGAGCCACATTTTCACAAGCCACATGTGATACTGAGCACCTGAAATATGGTTACTGTGACTGATTTTAAAATTTAAAATAATTAACATATTAACTGATAGTTGATTCAGTTATGAAAAACTTAAGTTTGGAATAACCTAGATACGCAGATCTGCTTTTTCGATGGTACATATTATGAAAGCTAAACATAGATAAATGTTTCCAATGAAAATAGGGTCTAAATTGAGATGTGCTCTAAGTGTAAATACACATCAGATTTTGAAAAATCAGTACCCCAAAAGGAATATAAATTATCTCATTTGAAAATTTTATACTCCTTACATGTTGAAATTATAACATTCTTGGTCAAATTATAACATTCTCAGAGCAAAGTCTAACAGAAAAAAGCACAGTAGGATACTGTGTAACTTTTCCTCTTAAAGCCATTCTACTTCCTTGAAATATTTTATGTCTGAAGACCCAGGATCAAATCCTATTCTAACAGTGTTCTCTTTGGTGGAGTCTCACCTTCTTTAACTATTTAATAAGGATGTCTGAGGAGATTAAGTGAAGACCTGAAAACACCAAGCCACAGTCATAGGGAAAAAGAGGCTCTCACAAGTCTGCGGTTCCCTTCATTCACCAGCCATTGTTCATCACCAGCTTGACCCAAAAGAGACAGCAGAATTCAACTAACACTTTTTATTTCAACTAATACTTTCAAAAAATTTTAGTTAATAAAATGTAAATGTGGATGGTCAGATATAATCTTCAATCTTACAAAGTCCATCAGTATGGCCTATAATGGTGTGGTCCAATGTCATAGACAATAGCCTCATATGGCCATTTACATTAAATTAAAAAGAAACAAAAAAAAAAAACAACTTAGTTCCTCAGTCACACAAGGCACATTTCAATATCCCTATGTAGCTACTATAAATATTCATCACAGAAGAAAGTTCCTTTTTTTTTTTTTTAAAGGGAGGAATCTTAAGCAGGCTCCATGCCATGTCCTGAGCCAAAATCAAGAGTCAGATACTTAAGTGACTAAGCCACTCAGGCACCCGGGAAGAATGTCCTATTGGACAGTAACTCTCAAAAGGAAAAAACACATCAGTAATAGTGACAGGAAAAACATATTGTTGAATGTAATTCAAGTATTATGGGGTATGGTTTCTAAAATCATGCATTGCACTACACACTAAAATGAAAATGACAGTGGTTCTATACACACACACACACACACACATATACAGAAAGTATACGCACGTGTGTACACACACACACACACACACACTTCCGGGTCTTGAATTATTTCCTAAACAGAGTGAAAGCATATTCACTAGAATTAGCCACACCCCTTTAAGCTGAGTAAACTGACAATTAGGAAAATTCGGAAAAACATGATACATCTTAAGTTTGGAAGCCATTCCCAGGTTAGACTGTAGCAGAATTCTAGGCAGTATGCTTCTCTAGGCAGTATAGTACCCATATAGCATATTACAGTAATACTTAGCACTGTTTTCTCTCTGTAAATCAAAATAGCCATAGCAAGAACCTGTACCACTCAATTCACAACACATCCCATGCCTGCATTTATGGATCAAAGGGAAGAGAAAAAGGTGGGGAGAACCCAAGATCCTGGGAATACAGCAGAATATGCCAATCGACACAGAGAAACTTAATGTGCCAAGAATTGAGAACTGCAAGCATCATTTTATGTGTAGTCTAGGAATTTTTTTAGAAACTGCAATTCTAGTAATTTCTTGCTCATATAGGCACTTATCTGTTGACTATCAGCCTAAACATCCAAAGGAAAAAAAAAAATAGGGGGCAAAAAACTTCATAACTTAAAATATTAACATTTATTTGATGTAATTCCAAGTCTTGGTGACAGATACTTCAATTGGCCAGAATGGTTAAAAACAAATTTAGAGCTCACCTTTAGAAACTTTCACAAAAGCTAACTCTACACTCTAGTTCCTCAATTCTTGTTCCCAATTCTTACCCTCTTTCAGAAAGTTTTCTGCTACTCAGCAAACTGACAGGACACAGATAAAGATATGAGATGCCAATTAAAATAATCCTTATTGACTTTTTAAAAAGGGATAAAAGTGAGACGTTAAGGAATATTCTGGAATATCTGGAAGAGGTTAGTGATCAGGGCTCTTTGCACAATTAATCATTATCAGCTGGAGTATACAGTCACACTAGTAAGCTTTACTTTAGCCATGGCATTTCACTACCAAAAAATGACTGAATTCTTCAAATACATTTGCAAAGCTGCTTTATACTCAAATCTTCAAAATTATTTCCAAAGGAAATGGTTTCACTTGAGTATCTGCAGAACCTCAGGAATAGACCCAAATTAAATCTGTCTTCAATTAGTGACAAGGCTGGATTCTAATCTTGGGGAGTATTTAACAATACTCGTCTCCTCTTTAATAGAAATGAAAAGCTACTGCCCAAACCATCACTAGCCAAGAAAGAAGGTTTACTAATGGGAGATACCTCTGCCTTGCAACTAGCAACCATACCTGCTTTTGTTTCTAATTTACAAACATTTGTCTACAGAAGTATTATATTTCAGAAACGCTGTAAGGATAAGCTTGTTTTCCCCTCACATTCAAAACTATTTTTCTAAACCTTTACATTCATTTACACCTCATTCTAACTGAAATAACCACAGCAATTAAAACTTGAATTGAGCAAAAACCATAACTTCAGTGTCCACTCCATCACTTAAGACTTTTTTTAACCTTTAAGTGTTCCATTACTTCAGATGAGTTATCCGAAAACCACAGATGACCAAGAAAGCTTTACTTATTTTATAGATTTATTATTCATTACATTTCAAGACTCAAAGGAAAATAATTTCTTGCTCCTTTAAAGATGATAATACCTGAAAAGAAACATGAGGTTACTGACAGCATATTCGTAGTTCAACCTTTTTATTAACAAGAATCCGTTATATATTCCGCTGGAAAAAGTAAATAAAACAGCTTTCAATGGCGTCCAGTAGGTCACTAACATTGATGTCACATCAAACCACAGCATCTTTTATCGTTATGAATTTAGGCCTTCAGAAGGTTGAGCTGAGGCAGGCCTCTTTAAGGGAGTATTTGGGAAGAAAGCAAATTAAGATGAATAAATTACTGCAGCCAAAGTAAAACCAGGCTTGGTGAACTAGGAAAATCAGAAGCTCAGAAGAGGCTTAATTCACTCAAGCCCTCCAATGATCACCTGCCTCGGCCCGCCACGGGCACACTGCCAGATAAGACAGTGTGTTGCCTACAGGAAAATGCACCATGGGAAAGAACTCTAGAACCTACTAAAAGGAAGCCAATTACAGACCAAATAACTTTGCGTATCTCAGAGCAGGTGTGCTCTATCTCCAGGGCTCGGCTTAATTCCATGCAATCCTGAGGGAGGTACTTACACCAAGCCCACGACTACCTGCTACACTCCAGCAGACCCCAAGATAACCTCTGGATAACTCTTCCCTACCTCCTAAAAAGAAAGAAGAAATAGCCACACTATTCCCAAAGAAATAAGGGAAGGCAAAAAAGACGAGTACCCCTAGGGACCTTGACCCCACGCACTCCGAGACTGACACCGCCCTGAGAAATATGTTCCCCCATTCTATCCTCCTGTTCCTTTAGTGACCTTCTGTTCTAACTGCCTCGGGGAAAGCAAGGGGCAAGCCGCCGCCGTTCCCGCCCCCCCAACCCCAGGGGAAGGTGCCTTTCCCAGTTGAGAGCTGCAGAGGGAGGAAGAAAAAGGGTTGCTCCTCCCCAGCCCACCCGCCCCACAACGGGTGCAGACACGATGGGGGAAAGGGAAGAGAAGAGCAATGGGAGGTGACAGCTCTGCACTGGCCTAGGGGATGAAAATCCTTGGTCTGTAAGAAACGCGGAAGAATTGCACCCCCCACCCCGTCCAATCTACCCAAATGAATGAACTGAATAAAACGGCGAAAGGGGAGGGAGTTAGAATGCGCAGTTCTTACCACCCAGGAAGTGAAAATAAGAGGCCCTCGAACCCAGGCCTGGCCTCGCTGCCCTTCGCACCCCGACTTTCGTCTTTTCTATCCAAGCCCCACATAATTAACTCTTAAGCTTTCCGAGATAGTACCCCCATCCTCCATCTACTCCAAACACCAATACCCACCCCCCCCCTCCGATCCTGTTCCTTCTACTGGGTCACAGACTCCAGCTTCTTCTTTCCTACCACCCTCTCACAGCCCTCACCGGCCCGGGCCCGGCCGCACCTGGAGATGCTCCTGAAAACGAATTGGCAGAATCTGGGCCATGGCGCTGTCGGGGTGTATGGTCTCCTCCTGTCACTGGGGCTGCGGGGCAGTGGCTGCCCGGGCTCTCCAAGGGAGAGGAGGAGAAGGGGGAGGGGGGAGGCTGGGCTCAGCAAGATACTCTCCGGGGACGCAGAAAACTGGCAGGCAGACGAAAGAGCTCGGGTCGGGGGCGGAGGCTCCAGGGTCCAGGAGAGCCGCAATGGCGGAACCGGGCGCAGCGCAGACTCCGGAAACGGCTGAGCCCTGCGGAGGGATCCCGACGACAGAACTCCGCCCAAGTCACCTCACCCCCTCCGTCTTATGTACCCCTCCACGGAGCGCCACGGTGCAGTGGGGCGCAGGAATTCGGGGCGCAGTGCGCCGAGGGCCTCGCTTACGGCTGCACCACGAGGGTAAATTAGAGGACTCGAAGGGACTATTTTTTTGGACTCATCACTTTCCCCAGCCTCCCCAGCTTTTCCTCCCCCCACTCCTTTTTTTTTTTTTTTGCATTTTGCCACATCATGCGACTAGCAGTGACCGACGTCATTTCCGTGGGCTCTTGGGTCCCACCCACGTACTTCCGGGTGCACGTGATGCTGGTCGGGAAGGGTCGGCTGATCGCTGCCGGAATGCAGAGCGAGTTCTAGGGAAATGCAGTCTCTTGGGCATAGGGTGGCTGCTGGGCTGCCTTGAGGAATGGCGGTGCTATTCTCTTTTCCTTTGGGCCCTGCCTGTTTAAACTGAGTCCCTTACGAAGAGGACGTGGCGTGGGCAGATGGGCCCAGCCTCCCGCTCTCTCCGTGACTCAGGGAAACGGCCTCCTTGCAGAGTGCTTTCTTGGCAGCCGGCTGCAGTACTCCTCCCCCGCCTACTTTAATACCGTGGGTGGTTTCTTACGTCTCTGGGAGGGGGAATGAAATGGGGTTTAAGATCCTCCCTGCCCTTATGCACACCCTTCTGACGCTTGGAGAAGCTGACGCTTGGATTCTAACTAGAACTAGCAATTTCTTTTGCATATTACCTAAGTAACTGGCTCAAAGGACAGTGAAGGCGGTTTACGAGGTGTCTCAGCCGGCCTTGAGATAGCTTCTTATTTCTGCGGACATTTTGGAGGACATGTATGATATGGGTCTAGCTTAGTATAGAGTTAGAGACTTTGAGTGTCATGTATGTGCTACAGAATTGGACCAGGATTGTGGCAGGAGGATTTTTTTTTTTTTAGCCACATCAAATAGGGAGTCTTGAAACCCTTAAGGTTCTTCTAAGGTGTGGCTAATATACATTCTTGGAAAAAGGGATTAACTATTAGAGGTGTATTTCAGTGGGACCACCTTAACATTGCCAGTTAAGTAGCAGTATTTGGGAATGTAAGCGCTTCAAACCTGGAGCATCTTGATTTCCAATAGCATTAAGATAACTACAATATTATCGATTAGTAACCTTCCCAGTACTTTATTGCTAAGGTATAATAAGCTGTAATACTTCATTAATAGCACAAATGCATTAAAGGTTTAAGAATTTAGTTGTGTTCCTATCATCTTTATAAGAGATGTGGCTAGTTTTCCAGAAAGAGTTTGAAAAACAAGTATAGAGTGATTCTTTTTAGTGCCCTTTTCAGTTAAACATA
Organism: Taxidea taxus jeffersonii; assembly: GCA_003697995.1. Taxonomy (NCBI): domain Eukaryota; kingdom Metazoa; phylum Chordata; class Mammalia; order Carnivora; family Mustelidae; genus Taxidea; species Taxidea taxus. The sequence continues at coordinate 10,344 of RCUC01123269.1, forward strand.
AAACCCTATTAGGTATACAGTAATTTTGTGTGTTAAGCAGTTTTGCCTAGAGAAGTTTGTTTAATCATTTAAATTGCTTTTAATGTTTTTCCCAAAATGTATCTCACATGCTTAGGATGAGAGAAGAATCTTTGGAAGGTAAGAGAGGAGACAGAAGGCTGTTATGCAAAGAATAAGAGTGAATATTTATGGTAGGCAAAATTGTGTGTTGTTTTATTAGGCCAGATGCTTAAAGATGTTCTGTATTCTGCAACATTTGGAATAACCTTTCTAATTCCAGTTTAATAGTACCTGCTTTCAATCCTTTTTGGAAGTGGACAAATTCTAAATTAAAAATTTATTTTTTTATTATAGTAAAATCAGTAGCTTAATCAGGTTTCATGTCTAATTTCAGAATCTGGGATACAAGAGCTATATCATGAATGGGCCACCAATATTTTCTTTAATTTGCTAATAACTGTCTTGCATTTTCCTACAGACCTATAATTTGAGGTACCTTTAGAATTCCCAAAGCAATTGATTTTTAGCTTGGATATTTGAATGTGTGGAATATCTAACCAAAAGTGCACTGAGATTCTGTTAATGACTGCTGTGTCATCACACATAGAATGTAATAAGTGCATTGTTTTTCAGAAGTCATTTAGACAGAAGAAAAATAGATTACAATTTACCAGTTCATTTTGAACACTATCCTTCAATAAATCCAAAATTTTTCAAGAGGAAAAATGATCCAGAGGATAAACATTAAAACCCAAACCTGTGCATTTTAAAGATCAATAATTTGGGCTGAGGTAATAAAGAGAGCTTTTCACGGTAGTAAGCTGTTCCTGCTAATGGTGTAAAGGCAAGAAAGGTTATCCTTGGTTTAGAGGTCCTGAAGGCTGAGTCACTGTTCGCAGTTACCTAAATGGCTTTGTTTCCAGATGCTACCTTAGGTTAGAGAAGATAGATAACTGTGTAAATCAGAAAACAAACGCTAGGTTTTGGGGTTTTTTCCTATGACAAAGCCTTTCAATACATCTGCAGTTTTTAAGATTTTATTTATTTATTTGGCAGAGAGAGTGCAAGGGAGCACAAGGACGGGGAGCAGCAGAGGGAGAGGAAGAAGCAGGCTCCCCGTTGAGAAGAGAAGCCAGCCTGGGGCTCTAACCCAGGTACCCCCCCCCCCCCCCC
>RCUC01123270.1:0-14143 GCA_003697995.1 Taxidea taxus jeffersonii
TTTGGCCAATTCTTCTAACACGTTAAGATCATTACTAGTGAGCCAGAAGATTCAGCAACTTTAACGACAGGGTCTAGACCATCAAGAGGAGTCCTGAGGAAGTTGCTGTGCTAAGGGGCCCTATGGGCTGGAGGATCTGGGAGCAGGTGGCATCCAAGCGACTGGCAGGTGTGTGTAGGTATGTGGAGGCTCCCAGCCCTCCCAACCTCAGGTGTGGCTGGGCCCAGCCAACATCAGTACCTTTCAGCAAACCTGCAGGTCTTCAACAGCTTCTTGATATGAAAAAGTTGCTCCCGGGTTTCCTAATGTGAGGAGAAGCCAAACAGGAGAAAAGTTCATGTGGTCAATGACATAGGAAATGTACAAATCAAATTTCAATGTGAGTTCTAACTTTAAAATGCTACAACTCTGTAAGACAAGCCTTTGAAGTAAACAATCTATACAGCAGGGGTTCATGACTGAATCCAGTAGAAACCCAAGTTGTGTGAAGCCTGAGGCTTACACAACCATTGGGGACCTTCTTTGAGGAAAGCACAAAACTGTGTGTGAAAGATGGAGATCCTACCTTTTGTGGCTACATGGATGAAACTGGAGGGCATCGTGCTAACACAGAAAGAAAAAAACTGCATGGTCTCACTTACACGCAGATTCTTAAAAAAATCAAATACACGGAAGCAGAGAGTTGAACAGAGCTCCCGAGAGACAGGGAGGTGGGGCAAATGGGGAGATGCTGGTCAAAGGGAACAAAGGTACAGTTATGTACTATGAATAAGTCTACAGATCTAATATATGGTATGAGAACTATAATTAACAATACTGTATTGAACACTGGAAACTTGCTAAGAGAGTACATTTCAGGTGCTCCCACCATAAACACACACACACACACACACACACCTAACTGTGGAGATGGAGATGTTAATTAGCTTGACCAGTAATTATTTCACTTGTTGAATATCAAATTATCATGCTCTACACCTTAAACATAATTTTATTTTAAAAACTAATAATAAATAAATGTCAAAATCTATGTGATAAATGCAAAACAATGCCCACATAGGGAATTTGGTACCGGGCCTTGGAAAGGGCCCTGAAGCTAAAGCTCCAGCGGCTGGCAGTAAACCCGCCCTTTGGAGAGTCCAGCTGTGTTCCCTGAGACGGTGCAAGGTGGCAAGGTGCACTGGTGGCCGCAGGTCCCTTGGCACCAGCGGCCCGCCTCCCCCACCGAGGCCGCTGCTCACCCTCGCTCTGTCCAGTTCCTTGACCTTGGCGTACAGGCCGTGGCCGATGCTCAGCAAATTGAAAACAGGTTGGGGACCCAGACCATCCAGCAGCCGTTTGGAGAAATTGCTGACGTAGTACTTCCTGAAGTCCCACGTGGTCAGGATCCGCGCAGGGATGCAGCTCTCTGCGTAGACGTGGCAGCAGTCACAGAAGTACTTGCCCAGGTAGTCACAGTACCGGAGCCGCTTCACAAACTCTGCAAGAGCCCACGGGAGGGTGAGCACGCTTCACCTCGGCTGGCAAATGGCAAACCCTTTGCCCTCTGCACCCCGCTCCCCACCACTTCCCATTCCTAGTGAGGTTCAAGACCCAGGTGGCTGAGTTTGTGCTGCTAACACCGTACTCGCTCTCATAGCCTCTGAGAAAGCTCCAGCAGGGCTGGAGGATGGGTATTATATGGCCATTCAGGAGCGCTGCTTTCCATAAACAGGTGTCAGAAAAAGAGAAAGCTGCCTCCAATACTCCTGAATTTGGAAGATGGGCATTTTAAACGGCAGTGTAGGCAAAAGAACACGAGGTTTAGAGTCTAGAAATCAGTGGGAGTCTACCCTCTGCCTCCCGCCAGCCGGCACAGCAGCCTAAGGGCTGGTTGAATCCTTTCAGGCTAACTATCCTGAGGCTATAAAAAGCAGCTCAGAACCAGATTATGGGCTATCACACCTACAGAAAGTGCTTGGTAAATCGTCAGGCACGCTACCGACACCTTAAGGAGCAGCACCCCAAAGACTTCCTGGATAAACCCGGGGTAAACACATTACAGAGATGCACCAAGGACAGGAATAGGCGATACGTGGAAACAGGGAGTGCAGCTGACCAGGAATGACGTGAGAAACGATCTCAGCAACGAGGACATGCATGTTGAAAGAGTGAACGCTTGGTTTTTCAGGAGACTGTCACAGAGGTAGAGGACTCGGGGCCAGCAAGGGGCAGAGGGGCAAACACTCACTCTCAGGGCTGACCTGAGGGGACTTTCTAGGAGGACATGTCCACGATATACTTTAACTCTTTGATGTGTACTGGGACTCCTGCTTCTGTGACACCAGACAGAAATGCTAACATGAACACGTGGAGATACAGGTGCTCATTACAGTACGTTACAGCAATCTGAACATACATTAAGAAGCACCCGGCTAGACAAGCATGATGCCCTCAACAATGAAATGACAGAGAACCTATGAATGCATGGATGAGTGTGGGCAGTGGCCATCCAGTTCTAGATGCTTATACTGCGATCGTGATTTTGCTTCTAAAAACACACATACATGGTCCAAGAGGATCCCCACCAAAAAGCCAAAAGTGAACACTTCCAGAGGGCAGGAGAAAGGATTTTTCATTCTTTTGCATTTTTAAATTTGCTCAAATGAGCACGCATTGCTTTCAGAAATATATCTAATAAAATATATTGACAAGCAAAATGTGTAGAGACAAATGCATCCAGTCCCTGGGTACCCACCACCCAGTTTAAGAAGAAGACAGCAACTCAGTTAAGTCTCCCTGGTGTCCCGCCCTCAACCTTGGATCTAAGATGGGCGAGGATGATATCATCATCATCAGATTAAATGAAAAGATGGGTGGGAAAGGAGCTACCACAGTACTTGGTATGCTGAAGATTCTAAATCTAGTTTCTTTGCCCTGGATTCCAGAATAAACAAGGTCGCTTGTATTTTAATGAAAGGACTTGAATTTTAATGAAAGGACTTGAATGACGTGAGCTTTCAATGAGTTAAGTACATTGCTAGTCCTATATGCTTCTGCACGTATGTTTACAAAAATAAAATGAAATCAAATATAAAACCAATCAATTAATCAATAAACAAGGCCCAAGTGACTGCAGGAGCTATCCTTTACTGAGCACTTACTTTGTGTCACGCTCTGGTAGGTAGTCTCACCTACACTGTGTCATTCTCTGCTCGAACCTATAAGAGGCAGGGGCTATTACGTCCCATTTCACTGATGAGGGCACAGACAGGGAATGAAGAGACACACGGGGAGCAGGCTAGTGGGGTTCCCACCCACGTCTGGCCTGAAGCTCAAGCTTTTGGCCAATCACAGCCCCCTCAGCCTCTGCCGCATGCAACGGAGAGAAAGGGCGAGGAGCTAACGCCTTTGCGCTTGCCCAAATTATCCCTCAGATGCCGGTCGCACCCACTGATTCTTACTATTTACAATAGTTTATGTTCTATAAAGGTGCCATGAACACCAAATTTGTCAAAACTGAGGGATGTATGCCCCTGAGGGAAAAACAGGTTTAGGCTTCTGCGAGCCTCTGCTACCATTTTCGCTAACCAGTCAATACATAACCTTGCTTTATGTGTGTTTTCTGCTTAAAGACACCATATTTAACGTATTTTGTTATAATTTATTTTTAACAGCCGTATATATATTATCAACGCTAAACCAACAGTAACAACCTTATATATACATTGCGAACAATATATTATTTTGTTATATCCTTGGTCAGGGCCAACAGCACTATCTGTAACTCATGCCTGAATGAAGCTTATCTAATGCATGTGTATTTTCCATAAAGCAAATCATGCCCTTCTCGTGCTTAGGAACACCTCAGTACCATATGTGGGGGATATTTTAAATAGCTAACTCATCAACAAAAATTGCAAAGCTGTAAAAAATAAAAAAGTCATTCAATAAACCACGAGAAGGCCTTGCTCACAGTATGAGAGAGAAAACCAGAGGGCAGAGTACTGCCTTCAGCTGGAAACGTGTGCTTCGGGCAACTCAAATTTCAGGCAACTCAAATTTTTGGTGCTTTGTGCATATCTGGGCATGACTGTGAAAGCACGAGTAATGATTTTGTGACCACCAATAAATTTTATCCAGTAGGTAAATCTGCAAATATGGAATCATAAACAACCAAGTTCAACTATAAGGACACACAACTAGGGTTGACGAATTCTTGTTAAGAACTTGTTAAGTGCTTAATGTTTATGTCTGAGTTCTCTAATTTCAAATCTTGAGAAGTCAATTGTATGTGTCTATTACCTACCCTGGATTATGATTTCTGATTTGTCAGATGATCAGTATTATTTTGGCTTGTGACAGGGCCTTGATACATTTTATATAAGATGGGCAGAAAGGAAGGTATGCTCTGGCCCTTCCACTCTACATTTCTGATCAAACTTAGCAGGATAGGAAGAGAAAGGGGGACAGATGGGACCAATAAATTTTCCTGATGTAATTCATCTTTTCCTAATATCTACAATCCTTAAATTTCAATGTCCGGTCATTCACTCATCAAATTTCATTGACTCTCTACTAAGTACTATACTATCGATACAGAATAAATGATGTCTCTCTCTTTCAGTTTCTTCAGTTCTTTAATTAAAACAGAGCTAAACGACGCATCCTAAACCAGGTGTTCTCGACCAGGGGTGATTCCCTAAGAATATCTGGAGATATTTCCAGTTGTTGTAACTGGGGAGTCACCAGTAGCATCTAGTGATGCTTTTGAATGTCCTAGAATGTACAGAACAGCCCTTTAACAGAGTCAGTGGTACTGAAGTCGAGAAGCCCTGCTCTAAACCACAATTGTTCTCATCGGAGGAAAAGTCAATGCCGCAGGAAAAAAGAAATAGGAAGGACAAATTCTAGACCAGTGTTTTCCAACAGAACTCTCTGGGTGGAGGGAACTGTTCTAAGCCTGTGCCGTCCAATGTAGTAGCTAGAAGCCACATGTGGCTACTGAGCACTTGAAATGTAGCTAGTGTGTCTGAGGAACTGGATTGTTTTTAAAATACTTTATTTGACACAGAGAGGGAAAAAGCACAAGCAGGTGGAGTGGCAGGCAGAGGGAGAAGCAGGCTCCCCACTGAGCAGAGAGCCCAATGTGGGACTCAATCCCAGGACCCTGGGATCATGACCTGAGCCAAAGGCCAACACTTAACCGACTGAGCCACCCAGGCGCCCAGAGGAACTGGATTTTTAACTTTAATTTAAATTAAATCTTAAATAGGCACATGAGGGAGTGGATACCATGCTGGACAGTGGAGTTCTAGAATAAAGGTGTCTAAAGAGAAATAATGACTAAATGCAGTGTATGAAACTCGGTTAGAAGCTGGATGGAAAAATGAGCTACAAAATGACATTGTGAGAACAAACGAATATGGACTAATACGAGACAGTATTAGAGAATTGTTACTACTTTCCTTTGGTGTGCTAACTGTTCATCATCCTTATTTTTAGAACATGCTGGAATATTAAAGAGTAAGCTGTCATGTTGTCTGCATACTTTTCAAATAGTTCAACATGTGTGAGATTGGAGGAGCCCAAGGAGACCAGACAACTACATGCCGTGTGCAGTTCTGGACTGGACCTGGGAGCAGATCAAGGTCATGGGTGAGATCTGAATCAGTCTGTGCCTGAGTGAATGGGATTGGACCAACGCGAAGTCCTCCATTGGTAATTATACTCTGATTATTATAAGATGCTAACTTGAGGGGAAGCTGGATGAAAGGAATATAGAATATCTCTGTACCATTTTTGCAACTCTTCTGGAAGTTCAAAAATATCTTAAAATAAAAAGTCAAGGGGCAGCTGGGTGGCTCAGTCGGTTAAGCAACAGCCTTTGGCTCACGTCATGATCTTAGGGTCCTGGGATTGAGCCCTGCTTCAGGTTCCCTGCTCAGTGGGGAATCTGCTTCTCTCTCTCCCTCTGTCTCCCGCCCTGCTTGTGCTTGTTCTCTCTCTCTCTCTCAAATAAATAAATAAAATCTCTTAAAAATGTTTTAAGAAGTCAAAATGTATCCTAAGAACTACATAGGAAATTCATGGGAAAAGTCCAAATTGCCCCCATGCCTGAAAGCGCATATGCCGTCTATGCCCTGGGCACCTGTGAGCATGCTTTCTTCTCTCCTTATTACTCTCTGCTCACATAGGACTTCTCAGCAGTCGCTGCAGGTCCTTTGCCTGTCCCCGCAACACACACACACACACACACACACACACACACACGCACACACACACTTCCCGGGACACTTCCCCACAGAACTTCTCACCCCCAGCCCCTCAAGCCCAGATTCAGTTCCCATGAGGTAAATCCCACAGCACTCTTGACTTTCTCTTTCATTGCAAGCATCGTTCTTGCTGTTCACTTGGCTGATGCCTCTGCCTTCCTGGAAGCAAGCTCCATGAGGGAAGGACCATGTTCATGTGACCAGTGCAGGCCTACATCTCCGTAGCTGAACGGTCTTAGGGAGATTGTTTAACTGTTGGCGGAATCACAGTCATGCAGTCATGTGTTCATAGTTTCTGACTCATGCACTCCATCATGCACTCCATACTGAGGCACCAGGATATAGGGGTTAACCAAACAGACATGATTTCTACTAGACTAGCTGGGAGGATGAGTCCTTCCTTTCAAGGAAACCAGTTACAACTGTGATGAAGGCCGGGCACTGTCACTCAATATGGTGGAAGGAATCCCAGACAGATTTCTGTGTTCTATTTTTATTTCCTGAGGTGGAGGTCCTCAAAGTTTTTTTTCCTTCCAAGACTTCCTATCAAAGGCCAAGGGAACCCTTTCCAGCAAAGCTCCTCTTCCCAGCCTTTTACACGCCAGACCTGTGGGTGCCCTCACAAGCAGAACACGTGACTCGCAGTCTTCAGTGGACAATTTGAATTTCTGACTAGAAGAAGTCTGACTTTCTAGGCCCCCAGCTGGCCCAGGAATGATCCCCTCAAGCCACCTCCTCAAACCCTCTCGAAGGGCTTTGGCCAGCTCCTTGATACAAGCCATTCAGGCATTCAACGAACGCCTTTTGAGGAACAGCTGTGTGCCAGGTGCTCTTGGAGGAGCAGGGGATCAAAGCAAAGAACAAAACAGACAACACGTCTGTCCTCATGGAACTTAGAATCGAGACAGGGACACAGACCAATGATTAGCAAAATCCGTAAAATCTAAAAGAGCATTTGAGGAAGGTAAGTGCTAGAATAAAAAATAAGAAGGGAGAGTAAAGTGTACACATGTTTGTGGCCAGGAGTGTGGCAATGTTAACATCTTCAACAGGGTGACCAGAAAACATGTCCTCGTGTCGAGTGAAGGTGTGCAGGAAGTGAGGGAGCCAGCCATAGGGATGTCATCCTTGGGAGAGAAAACCAGAAATGCAAATCCCTAAATCCGGCACAAGCCTGCCTCCTTCAAGGACCAGCAGGGAGGCCATGTGGCTGAAACTGAGGGCTCAAGGGCGAGAGAACTAGGAGATAAGGTAACAGGCCAGCCACATAGCCTTATAGGTCACGATGGCCTCTTCAGGAAAGAGAGGGCAGCAGCGTGAAGTTCTTGTAACAACTCCACCCAAGGCATCTCTCACAAAAACAGTGCACTCTCCAACTTCCCCATTCTTGGCCCTGTCATTGCGTCCTCAACGGGTAACCCATTGCCCATACTTACTAGGTTCTATTGGAGTTCCACAGCCCGCACACAAAAAATTCTGGGCTGCTACCACGAGTTCCTTCCTGCGCACAGAAAAGGATCACAGTTATAGTTCAGAAATAGCCAAGGGAGCATTTTTCACTGACTGGACAAGAAACTGACATCAGAGTGCTTTTCTGGGTTTGAGGCCTTAATTTTGTCATTTTTTCATTTGGGGAAAAAAATAGCATTCTTCAATAGAGTTTTCTAGTTGAGATTTCAGGTCTTTTATTTTATTTTATCATTATTTATTTAGTTAGTTATTTTTACTTATTTTTTTTGAGATCTCTGGATCTTTTAAAAACCCCTACTATCACCAGACTAGATGTCAGTATCATGACTATTCCACTGTGGGATCTTTGGAGACGGCTCACTGCGCATGCACAGGACCCCCACCGGTGAGAACTAGAGACATATAACGCAAGGGAGAAAGTTCAGGGAGATGAAACACCAAGAAGTGATGTGCCTGGGAAGTTCACACAGGGACCCAAAAAAACGTGGATGAATAAGAGGTCACATAAGACCTAAGTATCAAACATTTCTGGAGAGTGACGGTCTACTACAGTGTCTTCTACTGAACTCTTTTGACGCCACAACTCCATATGTGATTTGGAAATACGAAGGAAGTTGTAAAATCTTATTACAGTTTAGGGTCAGCAAAAATGGACCAAGGTAAAAATGTGTGGAACCCTACCCTTAGAGAGGACGTAGGGACATTTTAGAGAAAAGACATCCCTTGCTGAGGAGAGTGATCCCTCCCCAAGCCTGGAGAAGGAGCTCTTCTGCCCAAGCACTCCAGACACCTTGGCATTTTCTCAAAAGAAAAATACAAGACAGAGCCTATAGGGCACTTCCATGGGCCATAGGCAAGACCCTCCCCCAGTCCCTTCCTTACACTGTAGTTTGGGAACACATTAAATATAAGCCAAGAGGAATGGAGAAACTGTAGTTGGTTAAAATGTTCCCTTATAATGTTACATCCTCTCAGAAACAAATAAAACTACTACCTTCAATTATTATATATTTTTATCAATTTATCAATTTTATCAGTTATTTTATCCATATAATTTTATCAATTATTATATATTTTATTTATACATAGACATTTACAAAAATGAGTTTATTTCTTTTTTTCTTTTGCACCCTCTTTTGTTATTTTGTCTTTTAGGATTTTATTACTTCTTAGAGAACAAAGACATTTTTATATGCATCCTGCTGCATTTCTTTTTTTTTTTTTAAGATTTTATTTATTTATTTGACAGACATAGATCACAAGTAGGCAGAGAGAGAGAGAGAGATCCAGGAGGAGGCGGGCTCCCTGCTGAGCAGAGAGCCCGATGCGTGGCTCGATTTCAGGACCCTGGGATCAGGACCTGAGCTGAAGGCAGAGGCTTTAACCCACTGAGCCACCCAGGTGCCCCACCCTGTTGCATTTCTTACCTACAGCCCTCCTCAAGGTAAGATTTTCCCTTTAAAAGAAAATTATCCATTTATTTTTATTTCACATTTGCCTGGGAAATAGAGCAGTCTTTTAAAGTTACTGTGTGTGATTTTTAAGGTTCAATATTAGCCACTTAAAAAAATCCCCTTTAAACCCACTTAATTTTCAATTGCTGTGTAACATACACAATTAAGGACATGGTTAAATTTGTCAAACTTACTGAGCCTCCCCTCCCCCCCAAAAAAAACCCATGATAAACAAGGTGCTTGGATGCTAACTCAGAAAAATACGCCCAACTTTCCTTTTCCTACAACAAATTTTCCTTCATCCCTCGGTGTATAATTTTCTTCCCTTCCCCTACTTCCACAAAGAGGGGATTTATCACACCTTGTTACCTGGACTGAAAGCCCTCACAGCAACCCAGACTTACTTGAGTGATGGGTAAACATTAACTACGATTTGAAATCTGGGGGGCTCCCAGTCTTCAGCCCCTCGGATCCTCGACTTAAGGGTAATTTCCTGAACGACATCCACACTGGATTCATAGTCTTTCCGGACGTGCTCTTCATTCACTACCTGCATGACACAGAAGAGGATTTCAGAGCAACCCAAACAAGCATATTTCTGGAACAGAAAGAAAAAGAATATTCAAATGTGTTTCCAGCATTAAAATATGCCATGAAAAATTAGAACTGCTTTCAACTGAACGAAAGGAGCCCTCCCCGTATCTAACACCATCTGTAGAAGTCTTGCTTGAAACGCCAGCCAGCTGAGATCACTTTTCTTAGTATTTTGGGGAGTTCATTTGTTTTCAGACTTCAAGTTACTGTAAGTAGGTCGCTGTAACTCAGAATGCTTTTATTCGCAGCAGAAGCCTTACTGCTCTTAGTCCATAGGCTACCAGATGCTGCCCAACAGAACCCCCAGCTGTTGTCAGACTTCCCCCAAAACAGCTCTTTTAAGGCCATTCCCCAGCTTAAAAATGTCCAGTGGCTCCCCTCTGAGCCATTATACTTTCCTGTTTGCAATTAACATGCAAACTCCTCAAAGTAACATTGTGTGTCCTCCACAATTTGACCCTATCCTTCAAACCTAATTTCCCAGCAAGATCAACTCGGCCCCGCCCCCCCCAAACACACACACACAGAGACACACAAACACACGTTATCCAACCACATCAGGCCACCCTGCTCAGTAAACATGCGCACCCGCCCCTGTCACGTTTGCTTCAGCTGCCCTTTGCCACGTGTTTCTACCTGCTACCATTCTCAAGTTCGGAGATGTCCATTTGGCCTGCCCGAGTCCCCTGATAAAATGAAGCACTCCTCCTCTGCATATGCAGACTGCTTTATTCCTACCCCTGTGTTAGCTATGCCGCAAAGTTCTCTCCCCGCAGTGGGCTGGGGGTGGTCAGAGGCCGGTGTGTCTACACGGGACCAGACTGGGCATGACTCCTGCTCTTCCACTGACCAGGCCAGCTGAGGGGCGGGAACTAGCACTTTAAACATAACAACAGCATCTACTTAAGAGGATACAGATGAGGATGGAAATGTGAAATGCTGAATTCCCCGGCCCATAATCAACACTCAGGAAACACCCCAGGGACCATGCAAGGAAAGGCATAAATGCCTGAAGTGAACAGCAGGCAAGATGAGAATTTAGGAACTCTCAACACAAGGCCAGTTTATTTGGATACTTACTACAGAGCCAGCTGCATTTGGAGGACCTGCAGGCTGATAATTAACCTCTGACAATAGCCAGCTCTTCTGGAATGCTCGGTACAGCTCCTTGGCTATTAGCTCAGCAGAATTGAAGTCTGGCTCATAAATGATACTGAAAGGTAAGAGATGCAAAAAGTGGAAAACTACATTCGTGAGGACTATGCTGTATATCTTCCTGTTTTCTACTATCCTTCCCCTTCCAAAAACTCAGAAGAGGTGTCACAGGAGGGAACATGCACCAGCCACCCACGGGTTGTCTTATGCAACACAGTTCCTCCGCGCTCGAAACAGCAGCTTTTATTTATGGAGGGTACCAAGACTGGGAAATGTGGTAAAAAGAGCACTGGATTTGGAGTCCGAAGACCTGAGTTCAAGTCCTGTCTCTGCTCATCCAACAGCATTGTGTCCTGAAGCACATTTAGCCTGAGTCTGTTTCCACATTTATGAAAATGGGGTAAAAAATTCTGCCCAGGCTGATTAAATGAGAATGTACACAGAGGCCTTTAAACACTCTATTAAAAAAAATAAAAGACTATAGAAAGCTCTATAGAAAACTTAGTGGTGATCGTTTCATTGCTAAGTAGTAATCTCTGTCACTGGAACTAGCTGAACTTGGCTGGAGATGTCAGAGTCTTGGCGTTCACAGTGCCTCAGTGGTGACGGCCCAGGGGTCTAGGTGCAGGTGGACACGGACAAGACCTACCTCTTCGAGGAGCTGCAGGAACATCCACAGGTTTCTGTGATATTGCTAAACTCACCAAGTTCTGCAAGTAAATACAAGAAAGGGTATTAAAGTCTTTCAGTCTGTTTTACTTACTCATACTTAATTTTATAAGAACACAAAAATAAATCCCTGCCTCTCAGAAAGATCTCGTTATTCAGCATCTCCATTCTTTAGGTTCTCTGGGTTTCTATTATGAGACTACAGCTAATGACCAAAGATGGGATTTCAAAATCCAGTCTCCTGAAATTCCACCAAAATTTAATTGAGGCCAAACAGATCTGACTATAATGAGTATCTGCTTTTGCATTCAATTCTACAAGTGAGATGAGAGATTGATTATCAAGACATTTGAAATAAGAACATCTTATTATTATCACTATTATTATTATTTTTAATCTGACATAATCTGATCTCGGGAGAAGTTTCTTTGAAAGCCATTATAACATGGTATCACATGGGATGCATGTCAGTATGTGTGTGGGGGGATGGAAATTACGAGTCATCACTGGTGAGTTTCCAAATCTTACCTATGATAACAAAGTCGCCGAAGTCACATTTACAGGCTTCTTTCAGCACATCAGAGTGAGTGGGCGTCCCAGTCACTGGGCTGCCCTGTAACACAGCATAACCTAGAAAAAGAAATTAAGGGGCTTTCACCAACAAGAACAACAAGAAAAACTGTCACAGCCAACTAACTAGAAACCAGGGAATAAAAATGGGCCAAGAGGGACACCTGGGTGGCTCAGTTGGTTAAGCGGCTGCCTTCGGCTCAGGTCATGATCCCAGCATCCTGGGATCGAGTCCCACATCGGGCTCCTTGCTTGGCAGGGAGCCTGCTTCTCCCTCTGCCTCTGCCTGCCACTCTGTCTGCCTGTGTTTGCTCTCGCTCTCTCTCTAACAAATAAATAAATAAAATCTTTAAAAAAAAAAAATGGGCCAAGAGTTTACATTAAAAGAGTTTAAAAATCCAGCTTTAAGAATTAAAAAAATGCAGGGAGCTATTTTTGTGTTGTTCGTCCATTCACTGTGACTGAGTGAAACAGAGGGAGGAAGATCTGTGATGATGAGGAGGTTCATAAGAGTCAGCTGCCGACTTTTATGTGTGTTTGAAAATTTCCAAAATACAAAGTTTTAAAAAAATGAAAGAAGACAAAAAACAGCTTCTCAGTGAGGCAAAGAGTAGAGATGACCTAAACACTGTACTGGGTTGAGGAGCATCCCCCCCCCCCCCAATTCATATCCACCCAGAACCTGTGAATGTGACCTTATTTGCAAGTAGGGTCTTTAGGAATTAGATGGGATCAAGTCAAGCTGAGGTTATACTGGTTTGGAGTGAGCTCAAAATCCAATATGACTGGTTATATTATAAAGAGGGAAATTTGGGCACAGACACTGAAAGCCAGAGAAGATCACGTACAGAGGCAGAGACAGGGGTCCTGTGTCTACAAGCCGAGGAACATCAAGGGCTGGCGACAACCACCAGAAGCTGGGAGAGGCATGGAACAGGTTCTCCCTCAGAGCCTCCAGAAGGAGCCGACCCTTCCAACAAGTTCACTGCTGACTTCTGTTCTCCACAACGGAGAGAGTATACATTTTCTGCTGTTTTCAGCCACCCAGTTTGTGGTATTTTGTTAGAGCAACACGAGGAAACTACTAGAAATATGTCCATGTTTTTTGATCCTGAATGCTAGTCTGGGGAATTATCCTAAGAATGTCATTAAAAAGAAAAAAAAAAGGTGAAAAAGGCAGGCTTTGAACAGAAGGAGCTATCTGCAGTCCCTTTAAAATATTAAAATACTGAAGTCTACCAAAATGCCGAATAATAATAAACTGCTTTTGCAAATCATGTTATTAACTCAAGAAATACCATAATGGAAAAATGTGAAAACTGTAGCAACATGGAAAACTGGATATGAAATACCGTTAATATAATCAATTATTAATGGAATTGCATTAAGACAAGTACACAATCACTATGAAACTGTACTCACTTGAATAAACATAAGAGAAAAACACAGAGAAACGGACACAGTTCTTTAGGGAAATATTCTAGCCCCCAGGTTAGGCAGAGGTTACATGACTGGGCTTCACAGGTAACTGGCCAGTTTCTAAAACCACGCGGCCTGGGTACTGCAAGTCAGTTAAGGGTCTGATTTGACCCTTGGTTTCAGCTCAGGTCATGATCTCAGGATCTTGGGATGGAGCCTCATGCCCAGCTCTGTGTGCTGAGTGCAGGGTTTGCCTGGGATTCTTTCTCCCTCTCTCTCTGCCTCTCCTGCTCATTTGTGTGTACTCTCTCTCTAAAATAAATAAATCTTTAAAAAAAAATTTTTTTTTAAAAACCAACAACACTTGGGGCGCCTGGGTGACTCAGTGGGTTAAAGCCTCTGCCTTCGGCTCAGGTCATGATCCA
Source organism: Taxidea taxus jeffersonii (assembly GCA_003697995.1). Classification (NCBI taxonomy): domain Eukaryota; kingdom Metazoa; phylum Chordata; class Mammalia; order Carnivora; family Mustelidae; genus Taxidea; species Taxidea taxus. Next base: position 14,011 of record RCUC01123270.1, read on the forward strand.
AGGGCCCTGGGATCGAGCCCCACATCCGGCTCTCTGCTCACCAGGGAGCCTGCTTCCTCCTCTCTCTCTGCCTGCCTCTCTGCCTACTTGTGATCTGTCTGTCAAATAAATAAATAAGATCTTAAAAAAAAAA
>RCUC01123271.1:0-49652 GCA_003697995.1 Taxidea taxus jeffersonii
GATAGCTGGAGGCTGCAAATGTAGAGGATCCTAAAACGGCTGCTGCCTTCATTTACTTGTCCACTTAGCTGTGACCTTGCTGCTTAGTTAATCTGGGTGGACACCATGCCCCGTGCCGACACGAGGCACTATGTTCCTCCATTTTGCGAAGAGACAGATGGTGGTGGTTTCCTTGTTAGGTTTCTCTCTCCCTTTCAAGAGAAGGATGAGGCTGGAAGATGACTCTAGCATTGTGGTCAGTTTTTTTATCATTATATCTGCAAGCCTGCTTCAGCATCTCCGGGGAACCGGGGCTGGGTGCATTCCTGCATTTCAGACTATGTTTCCCCTCCCCGTTATCTCGCAATTCTGTGAGTCCCCCTGCCTGGCTCCTCGTTCCTCCTTGGTCTGTATCCTCCAGCGGAGCCTGGAGATGGTTATCACACACACTCTCCGTCAGACCTGACTTGAGCCAAACTAAACATGGTTTCCTCTCTCACGTGGTGATCTCAGCTCATTGCTTTTAAGAACAGACATCCCAGTTGCTTTCCTGATGAAGATTCTCATTGTGGAAGCCTAGGCCTGCCTGCAGCCAGGAAAGATGGGTCTGTGCCACTCCGAGGGGAAGCCTGATGGACTAGCAAGGTCCTTGGCTACAAGCTACTCACCAGTGGTTTCAGGTGACAGTTCTAGAAAATGAGTGAGGAAGTCCCGGACTTGAGGGCAGGTGGAGGAGATGCAGGAGACAGAGCCAGAACCCATTAGCTAGTATTGATGCTCACTTGGAAATGCCTGGCTGGGTGGGGGAGGGGGGCAGCACTGGGGCTGAAAAGGAAGCAAAGTGCAGAATCTGAGGCTCCCAAGCTAAGGGAGATAATACCACAGTCAGGGCCTTGGGCAGGAGATGAGGTCTGAGAAGGAGGGGCCCCTCACAGGCAGGGACCACAACCCATGTTCTACATACCACCCCCTTCGGTGTGTGGGCACATAAGAAGTCACAGAGTCCTTGGGATGAAGGAATCTTAGAGGTCAGCTGTGCGATCCCCTTACCTAAAGCCGATGTGGCCCACACAGTGGGCTCAGTCAGTGCTCTGGAAAGTCCTAGGGTTCCTTGGGAAGGTTTCAGGAATAGGATTGTCCTATGCAAGATTTCGGACCAATTATACTAAACATTTACTCATTGTTTATCTGAAATACCAATTTAACGGGATGCCATTATTTTTATTTGCTAAGTGTGGCAACTCTGCTTAGAGGCTCTGCTTGGAAAGAATGGGGGGCTCCGGGATAGGGGTTTCTACCCCCCACTCACCTACCAGTTTAATCAGACCACCTCTGCTTTTATCTATCAGTGATAGCTAAAACAAAACTAGTAACCAAACCCAATCCCTGCCCCTCTGTGGTCTCCGGTCAAGGAGAATTGTAGGCATTACAGCAGGAGATCTGGGCATGGCCAAGGTTATTAACTCTCCCCAAATAGGCGAAAGTCATGTTAAAGGAGAAGTACAGATCTCTCCTGAAAACCAGCCTAGGTGTTTGCTGTTGTTTTGGTTTTTGAAGGAATTAATCCACAAGACAATGAGTTGTGGGTGAAGGAGAGATAATTGCAGGTGGGAGGGATCCCTCCACTGTCCGTCCTGCACTCAGGTTGCCCAAAGACCTTCAGCCCAGAGTGCACGCTTTCTCACCTCCTATAGCAGCAGACGCCGGCCTGAGAACAGGCACCAGGACTGTCACCAGATACCGGGGGAACCTGTGAAATTAGTGAGATATGGGGAAGGACCTCAGGGGTTAGGAATTGACACTCTGAATGGGGAGTGGTAGGGCCACCAGGGGAAAGCATGGAAATGCTTCAGGTTCCCACCCCTTGGGGGAAGAGACTAGAGAGAAGTGAGGGCAGAAGAGGAGAGTCGAGGAATGAGCAAACATCCTTATCACCCTCTTTCTGTATGTATGCTCACCAATACTTGCTATTTTCTGTCGCTGGTTTTGTTTATAGTAGCCGTCCTAATGGATGTGAGGTAGTATCTTATTGTGGTTTTAATTTACATTTCCCTAATGAACGATGTTGACCATTTTTTCAAAGGCTTACTAGCCATTTGTATATCTTCTTGGTGGATTTTGTTGTTGTTGTTGTTGTTGAGTTGTTGGAATTCTTTATATATTCTGGATATTAACCACTCATCAGAAACATGATTTGCAAATATTTTCCCCCATCCTGTGGGTTTCCTTTTCCTTCTGTTGATCATGTTCTTTGATGCACAGAAGCTTTCTATTCTAGAAGCCTAGAGAGTGTGCATTTCCCCATGATCATGAATTGGTGAGGAAGTCAGGAGGAGGCCAGTCTTGGTGATAGGAGTTAGCATCTGGGGCCGAAAGCATGAGGCTCAGAAAGGAGGTAGCCACCAGGGCCTTTTAGGTTCCTGGAAACACTCACATTTGGGGAGAGCTTCAGTATTTGAAGCATGTGGTTAGGAAGCTGCTGCCTGCTGGGCATGGCTGCTTCTCTCTGGGGCTCAGACCCATACACTGGGCACTGGGCACTGGGCCCAGTTTGAGTGACAGGACCTGGCATTTCTGTTGATTGCAGTGGCTGCTTCTTAGAGCAGCCTAAAAGTCTAGATTCCTCAGGGCAACCCATTTTCCCTCCGGGGGAAGCAGGGGCAGTGCCTGGGAGGGAAAAAATGCACATCTCTGTTCCATGTTTGATTGTCCTTAGAGTCAGACCTGCCTGAGGCTGGGTTCAGCAGTAGGTCCTCTCTATGGAGGTCTGCAGTGGAGAGGAATTCCAGAAAGACCCAGAGCCAGTACCCAGGCTTCTGGGGGCAAGGGTATGACCTGGTCATTAAAAGCTGCCAGTAGGTAGAAGGATCTGACCAAAGGTGCCCAGGATCAGCCCTCACTGATGAGCACTTTGAAAAGCCCAGGTGACCGCTCTTCTCCTGAGGAATATGCCCCAGGGTGGGACTCCACATCGCCCTGTGGAGAGCAGGCCTATGTCTGCCTCCTAAGCAAAAGAGAATGGGCTGGTGCTGTGTGCCCTACTGGTCATTGGGAGTGAAAGGAAGGGAGGCCCCTGTTCCTGTGTCAGCAGGGTCACAGTGAGAGACAGTAAGTATACCAGACAGGTGCCAGTGAGCCTGCTGTAGGGAATAGGCAGAAAGTCACCCTGAAGTGTCCTGGAAGGCTGAGGGTTTGAATTGGTAAAGAAAGGGGAGACAGTTTTTCTAAGGTGAAGGAGTTCTTTGTGGACTGGGAATAGGTTTGGAGGGGGGCAGTGGTGGGGAAAGAGGCTGGCAAGGCCCAGATTTTAGAAGACCTTGAAAGTTATGCTGAGTGTGGTCTTGAACCTGAGATTTTGAAAAATTGCTTGCTATTATTTTTTTTTAAGATTTTTATGTATTTATTTCACAGTCAGAGATCACAAGTAGGCAGAGAGGCAGGCAGAGAGAGAGGGGAGGAAGCAGGCTCCCCGCTGAGCAGAGAGCCCGATGTGGGGCTCGATCCCAGGACTCTGGGATCATGACCTGAGCGGAAGGCAGAGGCTTTAACCCACTGAGCCACCCAGGTGCCCCGCTTGCTATTATTAATGGGCCCTGGATTCCCCTTGCAATACAAAGAGGGAACATTCCACACTCCCCATCCTGCGTCCTTTCTAACTTAAAGCTTCTCAGCAACCTGGAAAACCTGTCTTCTGTCTTGGACTGGAAAAGGCTCTGGTATTGCCTGTAGCCCCTGGAATCTAGATGTTTTCCCTGCTGGAAGGGAGCTCAGTTTTTAAAAGTCCAAATGCAATGAGACACAATTTTCTCTTGAAAGCAGTTAGTGCCTGCTGATTTCTTTGCACACAGTTGCTTTGAAGAATAAATTCCAGGCTCCATACAATATCCCATAAATCATATCAAAAGGTGTCTTTCTCCTTATGCATTTTATTTTTAAACAGGTTCAGACTTTAGCCTCTAAGTAGTGAAGGATCCCAAAGCACAAACTCCTTCCTCATTGTAGATATGAGGGTTTATATATGAAGTTCCAGATGGGATTAGAATCCGACTATGTTGTTGATGGACTAGTTGGTGCTGCTCCCAGCAAACTCTATGCTGCCATTTCCAGGTGAGAAAGTGCTAGTGCCTCTAGATAATTGTGGGATGTCAAAAGGAGGATGAGAAGTCATTAAAACAAAAACAAAATAGGGACAGCTGAAGGAGGAGAGAAGAGGAGAGGAGTGGAGGGAGGAGAAGAGGAGAATAATTCTAGGGCATTGGAGAACATTGATGGTGGGGGAGGCTCATGCCAAAGTGGGGAAGCCAGGGACCTGAAAAGGAGTCCCCAGAAGCCCTAAAATATGACCATGGCTGTTTTGTAATCCTGCTTAAACCAATTTTGCATCAGGAAAGAGGCCTGCCCTGCCCCTAAAACCCAGAACTTGTATATTATCCTTTGTCAATGTAATGGTGTACATGGGATAGCCTGAGAATATACCAGCAAGCATAATAGGACTTCACGGGGGAAATTTGTTCTGTTAACTGATTTCTGGGGCACAGAGGACTTGTAACTGGGGCTCCCTGAGTCCATATTCAGGCAGGCCTTCCTTGCAACATGATGTTGGCATAGGAAGGTGGTTTGCTCAAGAGACAGATTCAAACACCCAAAATGATTCCCCTTTGTAGGACCATTGAGCAAGGAGATTCCCAGATGTATACAAAGATCCATCTTCAAGATGTTTGTATACCCATATACAGAAACCGGTGTTCATAATAGCTAAAACATAGAGGCAACCCAATTATCCATTGACGGATGGATGGATGAACAGAATGTAATACATAAAGTCATACAATAGGATATTATTCCACCTTAAAAGGAAAGGAAATCCTGACACAGGCTACAACACGAATGATGCTTGAAGACATTGTGCTAAGTGCAATAAGCTAAGTGCAATAAGACAAATATTGTATGATTCCACTGCTACAAGTACTTAGAGCGATCACATCCATAGGGACAGAAAGTGGAATGGTGGTTTCTGGGGGACCGGGGACAGGAGGGAATGGCGAGTTGCTCTTTCATGGGGGCAGAGTTCCCATTTCATAGTGAAAAGAGTTCTGGAGGTGGTTATACAACATTACGAATGTATCTAACACCACTGAGTTGTACACTTGAAATGATGAAGGTGGTAAATTTTATGATATGTAGATTTTATCACAATAAAAAAAATACACACCAAAGAGTTTATTTTCAAACCACTGATACCTGACCAGAGGCCAGAGCCTCTGAGATAGACAGAGCCTTCCAGTGGCTACCTGGGTCTCTTGAATATTCTTCAGGTGGAAGGAAGGAATGGTTCTCAAATAAGGGGCAGTGGAAAAATTAGATTCTATTTATGAAAATGCCCCAGAAAGCAAAGTTTTCAGGTCTGGGCTGTGCCTTTTGGAAGAATGAAGCCCACATAAGCAGAAATTCTCCCTTGGACTGGAGGTTTTCCAACTCTCCTCAAAATGGAATGATGGGGGTTGGGGAGAAGTTAGGATTTCTCGGGAGCATCTGCTCTGAGGGGTCACTGCACACACTGGTGTGATCCCAGGGGAGCCCAGGTGGTTCAGGGCACTGAATGGAAGTCTGGGATTCACAGCCCTGTCTGCCACTTACCAACTAGGAATATTGGAAAAATGACTTAACCTTTCTGAGCCTCGGTCTTCGCATCCATAATGAGGGATAGGTCAGGGAGCTTTTGCGGAATTATAAACTACCTGAAACTATGGTGGCCGAAATAGCTGGTCCCTCTTCTTCCCTAGGGTTGACTGTGCTTGTTCACATAGCAGTAACATGGTTCGAAGCTGTGAGAGAGGGCAAGCCCTGATGTGCAAGCATGTTTTGAGACCTTGCTTTGTGTTTGCTAATAGTGCCTCATTGGCCAAGGCAAGAGGATGGTCAACTCCAGATTCGAAGGATGGAGAATTCATTTTCGTCCACCTCTCAATGGAATAAGGTGCAAAATATTGTGGCTTTTTTTTTTTCAATCTACCACAAAAGATAATGACAAAATCTACTTCAGAGGGGTTATTGTGAAGGATCCTTTCAGATAATGCATAGGTTCTTGGCCCAGTCCCGGCACATAGTAGGCCTTCCATGAATACAAGTTTCCTTTCCTGCTCCATCTCCTTCCTGATTAAGAACACATCTTTATGAAAAGACACAATGGATCTGTTGACTCTAATTCCATTCTCTTTCAGAACACATGGAAATTGAAGCCATGTGGGGCTTAACAAGAGATCAAATAGTGCCTTAAACGTCCCAGGGCAGCAGCCGTGTCCCCAGAGTCTGGGCGGCCCCTGTGATGGGGCCTGCCCTGCCTGGTGCTCTAGGCCCCTCTCCCCCGAGACTGCTGCAGGTCGGTCTTTTTTTCATTACAAATTGCTCATAAGCACACACATCCCCAGATGCCCGCATAAAAGCTGGTATTAAAGTTGTGTAATGGTGGTGTGAGCCTTGTTATGATTAGGGCAGCAGTAAGCTGTTCCCCAGAGCTTGGGGCTCCAGTGGGAAAAGCCCTGGGAAGCCATGCCCACTCCCCAGTACACTCTGATCCTTCCCCACTCCCACCCCAGGAAGGTTGGAGGGGGGAAGATACTGAGCTGTGCAATCTGTTGGTGAACCAGGAATCAAGAGAATAAGAATTAGCAGGAACAGACACCTGAAGAGAGAAACCCGAGGGAAAGAAAAGAAGCATTTGAGATTTGCATGGGACTCTGCTAATGAGGGTTTTCTGAGGCACGAACCACAGCACTTGGCACCTGCCAGAATACCACACCCTACATCTGGATGGCCCTTCCCAGGGACCAATCTTCTTGTTCTCACAGCCCAGTGAGCTCTGCAGACACCTTAGCCCCACTTTATGGACGTGAACACTGAGGCTTTAGACCCGTGTTGTTTTTCATTTCCCAGGAGTGCTCTTCCCTCTGCATCTGGGGACCCCTCTTGCTCCTTGATCTTGAATGAGCCATCATCCCTGATGACAGCACTGAGGAAACATGAATTAATGTCTAGAATATGCAGTCGTTAACAAGCATGAGTGTGTGTTGTGTGTGTGATCATACACCAGAAAATAAATTATCCTTGGCCTTCTGCCATTGTAGCATCTAGAGTTCTTACAATGACTGATGCAAATTGCATGATGAGGAGCTATAAAAACCTGAACCTGGAGGCTAAAAGATGTTGCAAACTAGGGAAGGGCTTCTGGCTTCTAAGAAAACTAGTCAGAACCAGAATGGAAGAGAAGTCAAGCAATCAGGTGCAGGCCAGCCTTTGGAGGGCCATGATAATAGTGATGATAATATTCAACCTTGTTCAACCTTGAACAGCACTTTACTGGATGCCAGAAACTATGCTAAAGGTTTACATGGATTGCTCCCCACCACTATCACCAGCACCCTATTCAGCATTACCCCCACCCGTGTTCAGTGCCCGCTCCCAGCTGGCTGTTTCCTGCTGGCACCTGGCTGATTTTCCTTCCCCACGCTCTTACTGGAGGCCCGTCTGTGTGACCAGTGTTGACCAGTGCTTGGTACGTGGAAGTGCCATGTGTCATTTCTGGGCCACAGCACTGACGAGTATGTACAGGCTCTGCAGAGCCCTATTCTGTGCATGGAAGCTTGCGGTAGATGGGGTGGCCCCTGGTTAAAAAAGCCTGGATCTGTTGAGCTCCCATGTGGGGGTTGGGAGGTACCTGGACCTGTAGCCAGCTTTGCTCGAATATGGAATAAGCATCTGTTGTTTCAATCTACTGAAATTTGGGGGCTGTTTGTTATTGCGGTGCAATCTAGCATATTCTGCCTCGTGGACTTGCCCTGAGCACTCAGGTGGTAAGTGAGAACTCCAGGCTTTGAAGCCAGATATGGCTCCAGAGCACAAAGCCTTTACTGCTGTCACGTGATTCCACCAGCCAAAGTCATGGCCGGTGGGAAGTCCTGAAAGGATTTTTCAAACTAGAGGTGACCTGATGACCGCAGGGTTTAGGGAAGCCTGACCTGGTTTAGATGTGGAGGGTGGTTGGACCAGGGAGACGAAGCACATGGCCCTGGCCCATCAGGTCACCTGAGGTTCATGCTTCCCCAACATCTGTCTCACGGGGGGAGCAGCCTCGTGGCCCGCCCTGCCTGGCACTGTCACCGCTTTTTTGTGTGTCTCTGGAGGTCAGCTGCTTCGCCTCGGGAACAGGGAGGGTAGGGTGGGAAGGGGCAGCTGGTGTGCCTGCAGGGGTGATGCTGCTACGGAGGGGGCAAGGAAGTTCTCCATCCCCCTCCCGGCTACCCCAGGCACTGACAGCTTACTCGACCGACTTACCCTGACTTTCTTCCAGTGGACCTCTCCTCTGGGGCCCCACCTTAAAACGAATACCATGTGCCCAAAGATGGGGTTGGCCATTCTAATGGGTTTTTACTATCGAGTTCCACCAGATGGTTGTGGTGTTGGTTTATGGCCGTGTTTCCAAAGCTTGCCTAGACATAAGATTGCCTAGACATAAGATGCCAGAGAGCATACCCTGTCCCCCATCCACCCTGAGGTTGTGATGTCATTGGTTTGCTGTAGGACCTTGCGCTTTATGTGCTTAACAAGTCCTCCAGAGGACTTCTTCCTCTGGCAAGGTTCGGAAACAGTGACTCACGCGGTGCCCAGTCCCTCTGACGGAGCTGTTTGGGGAATGCAGGGGGGGTGCTTGGGGTAAACGAAGCAAAAACTGTGTCTCTTCCCTAAGAGTTTGGGGCCTCTGTAGGCCTCCTTCAGGCTTGGACTAGGATATGGAAAGAAGAGGAGAAAGATGGGGAAAAGCCTAGTTGGCAACTCTGCCAAAGGCCGACTGGGCAGAGAGTCCCCACTTACTTCCAAGTGCCCTTGAAAAGATTGTGCCCCTTTCCACTGGGGAGGCAGAGAGCACCTAGGTGTTTGGTGGGAGCCTGTGTGGAGGACCTTGAGAGGGAGAACAATGAGCTGTGGAGGGAACTCAGAAACCATGAAACCTTCCCTAGTGATGGTTCAGGTTTGGTTCCTTCCCTAGTCTCTTGGCTCAAAGACCCCATGGCTGCTGGGACCTGTGGCTTGTGGCCTTGTGTCCCCAGTGGGACCCAGCCCTGGCCCGGCCTTTCATGAGACACACGTGCGTGTGCATGTGTCTGAGTGTAAGCATGAGGCCTGGTGGGCACGCAGAGGCCCGCCGCCATCTATTACATGGAGAAACATCTGTTTCTGCAGAACATCCACAGTATCAGATGTTTTACTACAAGGAACCCATTTAAAAAAAAAAAAAAGAAAATTGAACATGGAAATCAAGGTAACCACATTTTAAACATTTATGGAAGATAAAGGTTTAACCACAGGTCTTTCATCAAATGGAGGATACCAGAAAAAAGTCGAGGGAATGCCCTTTGGCTGTCCTCACCTGCACGGTGAAACCTTTGCTGAGTCTCACCTAATTCAGTGTTGGGGCCTCTGGGCAGCTGGGAATATTTAGCAATGTGTCTAAATGCTGGTACACAGCCGCCCCACCATCGGGCCCAGTCCGGCCATGACCACTGGGAGGGAGGGATTTGCTCAAATGAAAAGCCCAGACTCAGGTGTGACAGGCAAATGGCACCCCAGGGCATACAGCAGCACAAGGCTTCTGGCCTCCTCTGGAAGGATGGGCCTCCGACTGGTTCCCAAGCTGTGAGGGTGTGGGCAGGGGAGGCAGGAGGGCCTGGCCTCTGCCCCTTTGTTCCTGCTTTCCTGGGGTCCAGCAGCGCTGGGCCAGATCAGGAAGGCCCCTCTGCGACCTCCCTGTGCAAACAGAAAGAGCCAGGGGCTGAGCCTTTCTCTGAAGGTGCTCTAGCCTCCCAGAAGATACACTTCTTTGGCATTTCAAGGGTTCTTTCTCCCAAGGACTAATGCATACTGGGATTTTATCACATTTTCCCGGCAGAAAACTTTTCCCATGTTACAGATGGGAAAATTGTTGGGGGAAGGTAGGGGGATGTCCCAAAGCTCCTGACACAGTTCTGAGGTTGCCTGGCATGCCAGCAGAGAGAAAGGCTGAACTTTCCTGATGGGGACTCGTGATGGGCTCCCAGGGTGGCATCCTTTCTCTCCCCTCTGCAAGGTCTCGAGCCAGTCACTCCTCCTTGGATCTGAAGTAACATTTCCATTTTAGGGCAATCCCTCATCTCCCAGCCCATTGCAGGGACTTATCTCTCTGCCCATCAGCCACCATGTCCCCCGAAGCACATAAAGTGTAGGATGGAGTGAAGGATCAAGTTGAATTATGTGACCTGCAGTTTATAGCAGGGGCCCTCCAGACATCCGATCCAGTGTCTGAGCTCAGTTACCTCAGCTCTGGCTGAGGCTGATCAGACTTCGGGGAGAGGGGGCGGTTCTAGAGGGAGAGGATGCTGAGGAGGAGGGGAAGGCTGTGAGGGCTGTGAGCTCCGTGCAGCAGTGAGTCCTGGGCACACTTCAGGCCTCTGTGGCCTCATCACTGTTCGTCATTGAGCCATTCCAGTGGTGGAAAGGTGACTGGAAGTAGGCAGTGAGAAGAGCCATGGGACGCTGCTTTGGCTGCTTTGGCCTGCCAGAGAACTGGGTCTCCCTCCCCACCAGCCCTAACCCAAGCTGCAGCCATCTTGCCGAGTTAGCAGGACCTAAAACGTGAAAAGATTTTCAAGTGGGGCAGTGAAACCAAAAGTGCTTTCTAGATTCACAAACCTCTTTGCTATCAAATAAACTGGAGGATTCTGTTTGGTCCCCGAGCTCAGTCTTTATTAAAATTGCCATGGCCCAGCTGCTCAGCAAAGAGTTACTCACGCAACAGTGTTCTGTTTTCTTGGGCACAAGGACATAGGTACATTTGCAAAACACAGAGATGTGCCACTCTGGCCAGGACCCTTCCCAAGGATCCCTGCGGCCCGAGACTCTGATTCTGAGATCCCAAGGGTGCATTAGGTCAACACAAAAGGCTTGAGGAACCCTGAAAGCTTCTGCAACCAGGTGTTAGAACTAACCAACAGCTTAGAGCCAGGCCCAGGGTAGGGTCTCAATAAATGTTTGTTGAATGAGTAGCTTTGAATAGGAATCAAGAGACCCAGATCCTCGTTCCAGTTCTGTCCTTTGCTAAGTGTCTTTAACTAAGACACGGAACTTCTGAGCCTCAGTTCCTTCTGTGAAAGGGCCTGCAAATACCCATCCTGAACACCTCCACGGGCTGCTCCAAGGGGCACCTGAGGGAGTGGATGTGAAAGCATGTCGTGTCTCCTGTGTCTTCAAGGGGGCACTTATGTTACCTTTTGTTCTCAGAGGCTCACCTTGATAAGCCACTTTGGGACCCTTGTTTACACAAAAGCACCCAACCCTTCTCAGATTGGTTTCTATTCCAGCCAGTGCGGACTCTCCAGGTGAGAGTCGTGTGTGTGTGTGTGTGCGCACATGCACGTGCGTGTGTGTGTACGCACATGTGATGAGCTCCATGTCATGTGCCTATGAGATGCATGTGATGTGTGTATACATGTGTTTGGGTGTGTGCACATGTGTACAGTGTGTGTGTGCTGCGGGTTGGAATGAGATGCAATCTCGTTGAAGGAGAGCCCTTCATTTTCAAGATCTTCTTGGTTCCTCTCACTATTTGTCTTTCTCACCTGAGACCTTGGGTCTCGAGCACAGCCCTAGACACACCACCCTCTCCCTCTAGCCAGCTGGAATCAGTTTCAGTTCTTCAGGAAGGTGGAGCTTCTCTTCTTTGGATCTAGCCTTGTCCCTGTTGCTAATAACAAAATAACGATAGCTCATGGTGTTCTAGAACTTTACACTGAGAAGCCACTTCTCAATAATAAAATTGCTGCCAACATCATAGTCACTGTGCTAAGTCCTTTACATGCCACAAACAAATGACTAAGAAAAAAATGTGGCATTGATGAGGAAGGGTTTGAGTTTATAATACATAAAGAGCTCTTACAGATCAATAAAAGGTGTGTCCCAAAAGGAAAGTGGACAAAGAACAAGAACTAACAGATTGCAAAATCAGTCTCATTACTCTTTCCATAGGCCAACTCTCATTTTTAGGAGGAGGAAACTGAGGCCAAGAAAGGTTAGGTAGCTGAATGTATACAGCTGGTAATTCCAGGCAAGACTATGAACCAACGTGAGTTCAGAACCCAAGCAGGGTTTTTATCATGCTCATTTCATAGATGGCATAGATGTTCATAGAACTTCTGTTTTCAGTTGAACCCACACTACTCAAAGGTGTGATGGCTGCTTAGCCCGCTTGCTCACTGACTGAAGAAGTGGTGGACATAGGAATCTGAGAACCAGAATTGGGGTTTGGGGAAGGTGGATGCTGTAGGTCCTTGGACAGACTGAAGTTAAAATGGTCAAATGTGGGTTCTGCCTCTCCCGCGGTCACCCAGCCGGTGAGTGGCTGAGCCAGGTCTCCAACCCAGGGGCTCTGGATGCAAGGAGATGCCTTCCACTGTGCCTTATGAAGGCCCTTGCCTGACTTCGACCGCCTGCTCACTGGAGATCCAGTGAAGGGGAAGCTTGATTTTTGCAGCCTCCTGAGTTGTGATGGGCACATGATCTGGGGAGATCTTTGATTCCTTGACTCAGAAATTATCATATAAGGGCAGAAATGTAACAGCTAACCAGAGACAAAGGTCTCTAACAAACCCAGTAAGGTTTAAGTGTTTCTATTTGTTATCTGAAATGACCCAGCTGAGGGGACCCTTCTTTCTTCAATATGTTTGCTACTGGCTGTCGAGGGAGCCTTCCTGTCCATAGTATTAATATGATAGAGGCCTTTGGTTTCCAGTATCATCTCTTTGGAATTTCTGTCTCAGACCCTGTGCAAATGAACATAATCCCCTGGTAGGAAAGGCGTTTCAGAGTCCAGGCATCAGGCTGGGGGGCTCTGGGTTTCATGTGAGGAACGTGAGGAACGCAGGATGCTGTCACTCTGGGGCTTTTCTTCAGTCAGCACCTCCCCCGCCCATCCCCCACCAAGAGGATCTGAGCTGAAATCTGCACCAGCAGGGAACAAAGCACTGGGTGCTCTTGCTGGAAGGGAGGAGGCTGGCCCACGAGGGCTGTCACCCAGTGACTCCCCCCACCCCTGCAGAGAGAAGATGCAGAACAAGTTTCTAAATATCTCAGGATAACTAGAAAGGGTTGGGTGTGTCCCTTTCAAGTTTCTGAGGAGCAGAACAAATCTTTACCCTTGAAATGAGACTGTGTTGCACATTTTCCCAAATCATACCACATGTAGGACAGAGTAAGTGTTGGCCATCCTAAGCAAAGAGGACAAGGCTACCTCCAGCCAGGGGAAGCTTCTGGTCCCAGAGTCCTGGCTGTCCCAGTGGCTGAGGCCACCTATAAGCCATCAGGGACTGCTGAGGCACCATGTCTAGTTGGGAGGCTCAGGTAGGGATACGTGGAATGGCCTGACAAAGACGGTCAGACTGCCATTTATTTATTTTACATTTTCTCCCAAACAATATGTAGCAGACGCCCTGTCAGGCATTATGTTGGGTGCTGGGGATACTGGGAAGGGCAAGAGCAGGTACATAGCCTCCCTGAGCTCATGGAGTTGGCAGTGAAACCAAGGGAGACAGACATATGAGTAAGTCGTTCTGTCACTAGCTAGCTAAGTGACCCTGAGCATGTCACTTGACCTCTCTGAGCTTCACTTCCTTCGTCTGTCAAATGAGAAGAAAAAGCATGTACCTTATGGGATTGTCGTGAGGACAGAAGGTCATATTTATTAAACAGCCTAGCCCTGTGGCCTGCTGGCAGGAAGCACTTAGTAAGGGGGGAAGCATTTGATACATAGTAAAATGTTGGTAACAGCTTACCAGATTGTTATTCCCCATCTTTTACTCTGTATTGCCTGACAATATTTTCCGGTGGTTTCCCAAAAAGGGTCCTTAAACAGTTATATAGAACTGCTTGGGCGGGATGGGAGGAAGTAGTGATAGAAGGGGGTGGACCCTATTGCAGAATATACTGATTGTCCTTTCCTGTTCCTAGAACATTCTAGTGAAAGCAGACAAGGCTGTTGGCAGCTGGAGACTACTGGTCCAAGGTCTCCAAGCTAATGTAAGTGTAGAGAAGTCTATGTTTTTTCCAAGCTTTCCAGGTGATTTGGATGCCGAGGTGGTTGGAGGAACACTGTGTGGTTGACAGTTTTGAGGGTGACTTTCCTAAAGCCACGGGTCACCAGAGTCCAGAACCATGAATCCTCTGCCAGCCATGCAGCAGGTACTGAGTGACCCAGGCCCCCTGCCACAGCTAATTGGATAATGGGTAGGAATCTGGCTCAAACCTAGAAAGAATTCCTTACCCAAAATCTGGAATGAAGATTAAGAAATGGCCTTCATGGACAAAGGAGAAATATAAATTTAGGACCAGCAAGGAGGCTTTTTCCCCACTGTATGGACTGAGTTAGCCGAGAGACAAGAACAGAGTCATTGGTAGAGAAAGAATGACTATGGCCCAGGCTACGGATGGCTTTCCCTTTCCTGATCCCAGTCTCTGTCTTAGGCCTGCTGCTCTTGCCCTCAGGTTCCTCGCACTGCCCTTGTGTATTTAAGTTAGTGTGAGTTGTTTTCTGTTCCTAGTGACCAGAACATTTCCCATTAATAAAAGAAGGGGAACCTATTTCATTGACTATAAAGAAATAGGGTTTGGAGGGTGAAGTGATTTGAGCCAGGTGTCCGGAATTTATGTAGTTAAGTTCAGGGTGTTTGATCCATATCGTCTCACTTAAACTAATTTTTAGCATGGAATAGTCTCAACCTTAGGACCTGAAGTTTTTATGATCTGCCTTTTATACCCAAGAAATCAAGTGGCCTCTCCAACACCATGGCCCACACGCTGCCCTAGGGATGGGGATGGTCGCTTACATTTGCACAGTGCTCTATAGTTTACAAAGCCCAGGCCCCATTTATAGGATACCATGAACACAGCTGTTTGATTTGTTTATTCTGTGCATCTGCTGTGTTCTGAGCATTGAGCTATGTACTATTTTATTTTATTGAAGATTTTATTTATCTATTTTTTTCTTTTTTAAAAATTTAATTTTATTTTTTTCAGTTTTCCAAAATTCATTGTTTATGCACCACACCCAGTGGTCCATGCAATACGTGCCCTCCTTAATACCCACCACCAGGCTCGCCCAACCCCCCACCCTTCTCCCCTCCAAAACCCTCAGTTTGTTTCTCAGAGTCCACAGTCTCTCATGGTTTGTCTCCCCCTCTGATTTTCCCCAACTCACTTCTCCTCTCCATCTCCCAGTGTCCTCCATGTTATTCCTTATGCTCCACAAGTAAGTGAAACCGTATGATAATTGACTCTCTCTGCTTGATTTATTTCACTCAGCATAATCTCCTCCAGTCCTGTCCATGTTGATACAAAAGTTGGGTATTCATCCTTTCTGATGGTGGCATAATATTCCATTGTATACATGGACCATATCTTCTTTATCCATTCGTCCGTTGAAGGGCATCTTGGTTCTTTCCACAGTTTGGCGACTGTGGCCATTACTGCTATGAATATTGGGGTACAGACAGATGGCCCTTCTTTCCACTACATCTGTATCTTTGGGGTAAATACCCAGTAGTGCAATTGCAGGGTCATAGGGAAGCTCTATTTTTAGTTTCTTAAGGAATCTTCATACTGTTTTCCAAAGTGGCTGCACCAACTTGCATTCCCACCAAAAGTATAAGAGGGTTCCCCTTTCTCCACATCCTCTCCAACACTTGTTGTCTACTGTCTTGTTAATTTTGGCCATTCTAACTGGTGTAAGTTATCTCAATGTGGTTTTGATTTGAATCTCCCTGATGGCTAATGATGATGAACATGTTTTCATGTGTCTGTTAGCCATTTGTATGTTTTCATTGGAGAAGTGTCTGTTCATGTCTTCTGCCCATTTTTTGATGTGATTATCTATTTTGTGTGTGTTGAGTTTTAGGACTTCTTTATAGGTCTTGGATATCAGCCCTTTGTCTGTAGTGTCATTTGCAAATATCTTCTCCCAATCTGTGGGTTGCCTCTTTGTTCTGTTGACTGTTTCCTTTGCTGTGCAGAAACTTTTGATCTTGATGAAGTCCCAAAAGTTCATTTTCACTTTTGTTTCCTTTGCCTTTGGAGACATGTCTTGAAAGAAGTTGCTGTGGCTGATGTCAAAGAGGTTAGTACCTATGTTCTCCTCTATTTCTTTATCTATTTGAGAGAGTGTGTGTGAGAGAGAGAGAGAGAGTGGAGGGAAGAGCAGAGGGAGAGGGACAAGCAGACTCTGCTGAGCACAGAGCCCCACACAGGGCTCAGTCCCACGAAGCCAAGATCATGGCCTGAGCTGAAACCAAGAGTTGGACACTCAACTGACTGAGCCACCCAGGTTCCCCACTTTGTGCTATTTTAAATTGTCTTTTGTTTCACGGAGGACTCCTGCTCTAAACTTCACAGTCAGCATTTTCCCCACATAGATGTTATGATAGCTCTAAGGGAAATGGGTTTAAATTACAAGCGAAGGTAGCTCTAATCAGCAATGGAGGAAGAACAGATGGGTGAGGGGGTGGGATTATGTACCTAGAAATCTTCAAGAACAGAAGTGATATGATAAAGACACGTGCTTGTCTGATGGCAGAGGCTAAAGCCCTAACTCTGAGGTTCTCTCCCAGCCCTGGGCTTTCATATTTTTAACTAACAAAGGGATCAGGTGAGGACACAGCCCCAACACCCTATCTCTGGGGAACCAGTTTACATGGCAGTGGCCCAGTTCTGGTTCCTTCTCAACGGAAGCTATTTCCTAATACATAAAATGGGGTTGATAACACTGCCATATATGAGTCAGGGTTCTTCAGAGAAACAGAGCTAACTGTATTATAAAGGAATTGGCTCATGTGATAGTAGAGGTTCAAATCCAAAATCTGGAGAGTAGGCCTGCAGGCTGGAGATCCAGGGAAGAGTTGTAGCTCAAGCCCAAAGAAAGTCTGCCAGCGCAATTCCTTCTTGCTCAGAGGAGGTCACTTTTGCTCTGTTAAGTCTTTCCACTCTTTGGGCAAGGCCCACCTGTGTAATGGAGGGTAATCTGCTTACTCAAAGTCTGCTGAAGTAAATGTTAATCTCATCCAAAAGACACCTGCACAGAAACATCCAGAATAATCTTTGAGCCAATATCTGAGAACCATGGCCCAGTAAAGTTGACAAAAAAAATTAACGATTGTAGCTTGCCTCATAGGACAGGCCTATGTCCTTTTAGGACATAGTATAAGTCAGGCAGTATAAGACATGTCTTATGAATGGTAAACTGCTTTATCCGCTGAGAGAGAAGGGAGCTCTGAGAGATCCTCCCCAACCCACAAGCCAGAGTGTCCTGGCACATGAAGGGTTAAGGAGCCCTGCCTCCTCTGGCTTTCCACCTGCTTTCTGTACTGTCACTACCCCCTCCAGACCCTCAGGTGAGGAGGGACTGGGGGGCGGGGGTTGGGGGGGAGGCTGAAGCTGCCTGACACCGGATACTTCCTTCCTGCCTGGATTAGAGCCATCTTGTCAATATCACGTCAGTGTTTACCAAATTAACAAATGGACTTCAAGTTAAACACTGGGCGATTTGTGAGATGGATTTTTTAAAAATGTGACCTGGCTCAGGAGATCATTCACAGGTGATGGGCTGTTTGCCTTTTTTTGGACTCCTAGCCTTTAATGTCATGTCATTTTTAATTGCTTTTCATGGAAAACTGCCTCTCTGCCATTCCTCAGCCTCCACACAGAGCCTCCAGGCAGGCATTTCTGCGCACAGCTGGAGCCTGGCCTTGCTGTGGGGCACACTTCTTTCTTCTGGGCCCAACAGAGACAAATCTCCTCTGGTCAGTGGCTCCAGGATGGAAAATAAAGTGTATGGAAACACTTGACTCCCCACCGGGAATTTCTACCCACAGAGCGGAGCCAAGCAGGGCAGAGCAGGGTTTCTGGGCCCTCAGGACAGTCTGGTAGTGAGTGACAAAGGAAGCAGTTTCTCTGGGCAGTGGGGATGACACCAGCATCTGGCATGGGTTGTTCCTGTTGCATCTAAATGTTGGCAGCATGTCCTCCCAGCGATGGGAGGCACCTTGACCCCAAGGAGACAGGCTGCTGGGAGAAGTGGGCCTTGGCGTAGATGAAGTGATGCATGTCTTTTGTATGTTTTCTGACGGAGCTTCGTTTTTGAAGCCTATTAATTTTTAAATGCTGTTTATTTTGGAAAGATGTGAAAAGAAAAGAAGCAGGTTTCAGCACCTTCACCGGGTGCCCGGCTGCCATTGTTCCTGTAAGGTAGCAAAGCAGCCATTTGAAAAGTGAAAGACTTAGGTCAATTATTTTTCTTTCCTTGGCTTACTGGACAGCAAAGCTGGTTTAACTGAATTGACCAGTTGTTTGATGAATCAATCAATCAGCAAATATTTGTTCTGTGAGGCCTGTGAGCAAGGCACTCACTGTTTGATTAAATTGTTTGATGAAACAGAACAAATAGACCTGTCTTCTAGGCCCCTTGCAGACAGTCGAGCTGTGTGCAGCTAATTACTCTACCACCTCTAATTACAGGTACACGCTCAAAGCAAGCTCTTTTCCTTGAACTCAAAGTTAATCCTGGAAATCTGGTAATGTAATTACTATGCTTGTTTCAACAAGCAAGGGAGAGAGGGGGAGGGAGAGAAAGAGAGGGAGAAAGGATATGAATATGCCCCATTTATGCAGCCCTACAATGGGGGGGGAGTTACAAAAAGACTTTTATATACCAGGGAAAGTGAAGGTTTGTAACAGGATGGTTTGGTGTCCAAGATGCGGCTCTGAAAAGGAGCCGGAACCAACTCTCCTAAGTGGCATTTAATGTGCTCCCGTGGGTTTTGCTTTTTCATTAGCTTACTTTTTAATCGATGTCACAACTCAAAGTCAGGACCGTATTTCCAGAAGGAGGAAAGAATGAAAACACTTAGGAAACACACAAAACAACCAAAAAACTCTAAACCACAACAGTGAAAAAACATGTCTTTTCTTCTAAACATCATCTCAGCATGAGGCAAACTGATCTGTCAGATATGCTTGTCATAGCCACATACTTTATAATCCAATATGTTCAGGCAAGAATTTCAGCACAAACTGCCAACAGCAATCCTGAACTTTTCTTGACACTTTGAAGAGCACGTAATATGTCAAGGGGGTTGGATTTGGGGAAGGCCTTAACCCTTTCACTCAGCATCTAAGGGTCCTTCGACATAAGGACAGTGCCAGAGGAGGCCCTGCCTTGGGGACAGATGACCAGCCTCGAGCTCTGACAGTGGCTATTGCCACAGCCCCCCTGGTGGCCTCTCCCTGCTGTGAGTCAGCAGGAGTTTTAAACCTGACCCTCTCTCAGAGGTGACCGCACTTGGAATAGCATTGAATTCAGTGCAGTTCATGGAACCATAGAGTTGCATGGGACCATTTGGATGATCCAACCAGTGGTTCTCCGTCTTGGCTGCACATTGGAATCAGCTGGAATGCTTTAAAAAATGGGACAAAAACTAATGTCAAATCCCACCCAACTCTGTTCAAGCAGAAGCCCTGGGGTAGGCCCTAGCTATTGAGCCTTTTTCTAAGTTCCCATGTGACTCTAATGTGAAGCTAGAGTTGAGAACCACAGTCCAACCTCCCATTTTACAGGTAAGGAAGCTGAGGCCCCAAGATAGAGGTGACTGCCCCTGTCAGGCCCAGGCTTTGTATCCAGGCCCCCATGAACTTGGTTCCCTAGGTGGTTGTTGAACTCCAGCAGAGTGTTTAGCCCTCCCCTGGGCACAATGGGATTACAAGAGGACGTGGAGCCTGGCCTCCCCTGCCCCTCAAGGAGCAACCAGCCCTGGTGGGGTGGCAGAACTAATAGGCGAAGCACTCAAATAGACACCATAGGACAATGTCGAGAGAAGAGTGGAACTTCGTAACATCAAATGCCAAGTCCAGACTAACATGTGCTGGAAGAGATGCTGCGTGGGGTAGAGGGAGGCATTATTGGAGTCAGGAACCCACAGGCAAAGCTCAGCACAAGGAGATGTGGCCCAGGAAGGGAGGAGAGGGCGCTTCCCAGGGAGAAGGGCTTAGGTGACCACTTAGAGGTCAGAATGAGTGGTGTATGGGTCATGTGCTTTGGTGACCATTGCTAGAAAGAGGCTAGGACTTGAGTGAAGCATGTGGGGTGCGAGGAGGGATTCAGGGAGAGAGGCTGCGTGCCAGTGGGGGAGATCCACAGCCAAGAAGTTAAAGGGTAACTGCTGCCCCATACGGAGGGATGACCCTGAAGTTTAAAACTAACAAGTAGAAGGGACTCAACATGAAGATATCTTGGGTGAGAAACCCTGCTCTGATTGGTTGGTACCCAAGTCATACCAATAGTTAAACATTTTTTTTTTAAGATTTTATTTATTTATTTGACAGAGAGAGATCACAAGTAGGCAGAGAGGCAGGCAGAGAGAGGAAGGGAAGCAGGCTCTCCGCTGAGCAGAAAGGCCCGATGCGGGGCTCGATCCTAGGACCCCGAGACCATGACCTGAGCCGAAGGCAGAGGCTTTAACCCACTGAGCCACCCAGGCATCCCCCAAGAGTTAAATATTTTGAAGAGCTCCCCTGCATGTCCTTGAACTGTGCCTGCAGGTCTTTTGGGAAGCATAGTCTTGAACGGTATACTTTGGCAAGTCCTGAGCTGCTACAGGGCAGCTGAAACCCAGTAACTGTTCATGGGTGGTGGTGGGGGGTTTGGGGAGCATTCAGAGACAGGTGGATGAAGGGAAGCTTCAGGTCAATGCTAAGAAAAGCTCTGTGTTCTGAGATAATGAGCCTGTGGCCTCTGCTGCCACCCATAGCAGACAATGGCCCATGAGCTTGGAGGTGCCTCTCCTGTGTTGCCCACATCTTCTCACTGAGGCTCTGCACCCCTTGTCTTCTCTTCCACTGGATTCTTGCAAGGTTGTCAGCTTCCTCCCTTCATTCAATGGATCAAACCTGCCTTTACTGTGCTTTGTGTAAGAGCAGGTCCAAAGGGCAGCATCTTGGGGCGAGCATCTCTGGCCAAGAAGTAGTTTTAGATGGTGAAGGAAGATGAGCTTTTGGTGTTCCTTCTTCAGAGCCCTTTTGCTCAGAGCCCCTGAGGACCCCATAGGAAGACAGGCATTCTTCTTGTGTCTACCCTCCAGCTATGTTGCCTCCTTTCACATTCCACGTTTGTCAGTTGATTATTGTCTCCTCCATTGGCTTTCTCGGTCAGTGGACGCAGCTACTGAGAAGTCACTCCTGTTCTACAGAAATTGCTTCTGTAGATTTCAGATCCAGAAAGCCCCCTGGGATTCCTATCCTTTGAGCCCACTATAGGAATCCGTCCCGAATTCCGTTTTGTGTAATTTGGTTCTTTCTAATAGCGAAGCCAGCTCAAAATTCCCACCTACCAAAAAGTGGAGGAGACTAAACTAAGGGTGATGTGGCCATCTCATCTTCATAAGAAAGGATTTCTTTTCCTTTGTTCACTTGATCCCACCCTTTCATTCCGTACTCCGTGTAGATGAATAGCTAAGAAAAAAGGGCCTGTTGTCGCATTAACTGGGTTTGAATCTTGGTCCCACCACACTAAAGTTCCAGACCCTGAAGTTGCCTGACCCTGGACACATTACTTAACCTCCTTGAGCAGCTATAATAATGATTCTCTTTTCATTAGATGATAACCATATTTAAAGGAGATGATCCATATGACATGCTTAGAGCAGAGCCTGCCATAGAAATATTATTTTATTATAATTGCTTAAATGAATAACTTGAGGCATGGCCATATTTCTTAGTCTTAACTGGAAACTCAATAATGGGAACTATTTTGTAACTTTTCATGTTAATTATGTAGTTCTTGAACTTTTCACCAAAGCATCCCTAATATCAGACAAGAGTAGAAGCATAACCCCAAAGAATCTCAGGGCTTAGCTCCGTTCCACAAGAGTTAAATATCTTGGACTTCTGGGTTATCTGAAACAATGCATGCAAATTTTGCCTTTCATTTCTTAATGTGTCTGTGCTTGTTCCAATCCAGAAATTGTGGTTTCCCCTCAAACTCTTTATCTCTGTAAAATCAACACTCCTAAACATAAGTGATGTTTATTCATTGGATGCTGAGCGTGTCTAAGTGTATAGCTCCAGTCTGAGGGACATGAAGTTAGTCACGGGACACAGTAAACAGTGGTGACTGCTCCATGAAGGATAGGACTTGAGATCTTGTGTGAGAGCCGGACGGAGGAAATCACACAGAAGCAGTGCCTCCTCCCTGGGAAGGGGCGAGGCCGGCCCTGTGAGATGATAACTTCATCCCTGAGAGCTGGAAACTTTTTGTTCTCAGCAGACCCAGAGGCCCCTCTGTGGGACTCTCTGGGCTCCAGACTGGGGGATCTGGTCCCGCCATGCCCCGGGGAGGCCACAGTCTGAAAGATGTAGCGTGCCTTGGTGCCTTGAGGCAGATTGTGTGCTGAAACGGAGGCGAGACAGACTGTCAGCGTGGAAACCATGTGGTGACAGCTTCCTTCACCCTCCAGACCTGTCAGCTCATGGGGGAACTGACAGGCCTCAACTAATAAGGCAAACAAAGGCTTTAGAGCATGGGGGAGGAATGCTGGAATTCCTTCTTTAATGTTTCCCTATTCATAACATGTCACAGAGTTAACGCCTGGCCCCATGGAGGTAGGGCTTCCTGGTTTTTAAGATCTCCCAGGCGTGGTAGAGGGACAGTCCAGAAGCGCAGAGGCAGAGCTTACGGCCAGAGCAGCTCTGTCATGGCTGGCTTGGCACCTGGCTGCTTCTTTAGGAAGTCCATGGCTCCTGAGGTTGCATGTGTGAGGCTAACTCCAGACACTTGGCTGGTGGTGGAGGTCTGGTCACGGCTGGGGCCCAGCTTTATTTCCCTCTGCTCCAGGGGTCCCAACACATGCCTTTCTCATCCCCAAAGTGCGGCTCCAGTCCTCCCTGTCAATCTGGACAGCTTCCAGGAAAAGCCACCTCAGCTTTGCCTCCTCAGAGGCCTCACCAGTGTGCACACTCCCATCTGACTCTAGAAAAACCTCCCGTTTTTTTGGATCAAATCCCATCCTACCTTGAATATTTCTGTGTCCTGGGCCTCTTTCCTAGCCACCTACCTGCACTCCCAGTACAAGGCAGACCCCCTTTGCAGGGCTAGAATGGCAGTAATACAGTATTTCTGTGCCATTACTTAAAAAGACAAATGGCTTTTTAGCCTTTTAGGATGTAATTTAAAAGCCATTTGTCTAGTGGTAATAACTGGAAATGGACTTCCGCTGAAGGCCAGTATGACTTCCTCCAGGAGCAAGGGATCTGCTAATGGTGACCAGTTGGCCATGGCTGTTTGCACACTTACCCCCTGTTTCCACTGGAAGGCTCACAGGGCTGGGGAATGGCATTTGGAAGGGACTGGAGCTCACCGAGGGCTTTGAAGAAAGGCAGGCACCTTCCTGTGGAACCATATAGCAGCAGTTGTTTGTCTTACGGACTGAGAGGACCAGGAATAAAAATGGGCTTGGAGGAACAGGGATCATGATGTTTTTAACAACTAGATCTCACCAATCAGAGCTCTTGAAATCTGGAAAGGCTGGGCTTCCTCTTTTGCCCTCTCTTTAAGAATCTGCAGGCAAATTTGAGTTATATGGCTTTGGTGCACCTCAGAAGTGACATTTCTCAGACAACTGTGGCTTTTCCCTGTAGACAGCGAAGCTTTTATTATAACCATTCAGGATAGACAGTCTTCCAGAATGTATTACCTGGGCTTCTTCAACAGAATTGTTGCAGAGACATGAAGTGTTCATTGATGATGCAGAGCCATTATTTTGAATGTCAGTTTTGAAGACTTTGTCTTCCTTTTGCTATTCTTTTGTTCATTATTACTATTTTACAATTCCATCACCTCATCTATCTTAGTATTAATGTACATTTACCTCTTATTCAGTGAGAAAAAAATGATGGAAAAATCCCCAGTGGTAAAATAAATGCTGATGTGCTCACTGAATGGGTTCCTCTGTGACCTTTGAAAAGGATGTAGAAGACCATTGATACAGACGTTGGCAGAGTAGAAAGAAGTCTGTGCTATGTCACAAAGTGTGGCAGCAGGCTACTGACCGATATGTACATTAGGGTGGCCCCTTTGCCTAGGCGATCCTGGTGAGCTCAGACGCCAGACTGTCCAGATCTATAAATGAAGACACCACACTGCTTAGCCTCAGATGGAGGTCCTGTGCATTCGGGTAAAGGACTCCATCCTGGTAAAGGAAGCAATGTTTACACATCACCTACAACATGCCCGACACTATTTTAGGAGCTTTCCTATATTGTCTTTCTTAATCCTGATGATCACACTCTGAGGTTCTCTTGCTCCATTGTTGAGGAGGCTGAAGTGAAGAAGTTGTGTAGCAAACTCAGAGTCGCACAGATGGAAAACAATGGAGGTAAGAGTGGAACATGAGTGTAACAGACTCCAAAGCCCCTATTCTTTTTACTGTATGTTACCAGCTATCTGTTGCCTCAGGAACACTGCATGATATGTGATGGACAATCACAAAACCTAAAAGGCATACAACAATAAATATGCACTGCTCGCCCCTCTGGGGTCCACTGGGAGTCAACTGGGTGCTTCTGCTGTTCACACACATGTCTGGTGGTTGACTGGCCTTCAGTTGATCTAGTTGGGTCTGGTCTGGGGCCCCTGGGGGACTCAGTTCTGCTCCATGGGCCTCTCATCCTTCAGGGGGCTAGCTTGGACATGTTCTTGCCGCGGTGGTGCAGGCGGAAGAAAGCAAGAGAAATCCTGCAGGCCCCCACAGCCAGGCCAGGAGCTGGCACAAAGTCGTTGCTATCAGCCGAACATAGGTGCGTGACCAGACTCAGAGTTGAGGAAGGGGAAGTCTACTCCGCTCCTTTTTTGGAAGCAACTACAAAATTATGTGGCAAAGGGAAAGGTGCAAAACTGGGACCCTTACAGCAATTAGCCACGTAGAACAAAGCAGGTATGCTAAGAGCTTCATCTGGGCATCCCACCTCGCCTTCTTTGAGGTTTTGGTAAAGTATGTGGAGTGGAGACAGGAAATTTGGGGGGCAGGGAAGGGAGGCAGATATATGTTTAAGCAAAATATGTCATTCCTGGTATGTTAGTGACTATACTGAGGAGAAAATTGTTCCGTCCTTATGTTCTATTATTCTAGGCTATTTTGTAACACCTGGGTACACTCTGGGAGTCTTAAAGAAGGAGGGCATTTCTGTTGTTGTTGTTGTGTGTTACCTCCGTCCCCGCATTTAGCGGGCCCAGACTCATGACCCGGAAAGAAAATAGACAGAAGAACTGCTTCCGTAATTCGTCCTTGGCCATCAGCGGATCATGCGTTACCACTGTGTTTCTTGCTGCCAGGCTCTGCCCCTCAGTGCCACAGCTGGGCCAGAGACTGGAGGACATGTGTCTTGTGAAGGGTACAATGCATGTGCTTTGTGAAAGCTATGGGCTCCTCAGATATTCTTTCCACTTCCCAACGTGTATCATGGTCATCTCGGGTGCTTCAGAGCCCCGGGTCTCTCCTTCAGGTGACTGCTGTTGTAGAATACATAGGATTACAGGTGGAAAGGTAGCTCAGTTAAAAGAGCAGTTGTCCCCATGTTTTAGGAACATTGGCTGCTATTGTAGAATACATAGGATTACAGGTGGAAAGGTAGCTCAGTTAAAAGAGCAGTTGTCCCCATGTTTTAGGAACGTTGGCAGCCAACCATGTGACAGACTCCGCTCTGTTCGTCTCTACTTGGCAAGTGGGACCACAACATTTCTACTTGTCACTCTTTTTGTTAGCCTCATTCAAGGCCCTGTTGGTACCTAAAATATCAAAGCAACGTTTAAGGAAGAAAGGACTCTGTAACTCAGATTTTTCACAGAGGGGGTTGAGGTTTCTAACAGGGGTTCCATTGCTTGTGCTGATTCACCCTCAGCTGAATGATGGCTGAGAATTGTTGCCTCAGGCCTGGCCTCCTGCTGCTTCTGGCTCACCGGGCCTGCTCATCCAGAAGCCCTATTTGACCAGAACTGAAAGAGGATGATACCGGTCCAGTTCCCTCTGCTTGCCACCTGGGTAGCTGAAGGACTGGACCTTGAACCTGGTTCCTACCGCCACTCCCTTCTGGGGGACCTGCTTCCATTGATTTCTGATATGGACCCTGCCATCTGCCAAGTCCCAGTCTCCCAGCCCGCTGGAGTCGTGGCAGAGAGTTGGGTTGGGGGACCTCTAAGAAACTGTACCAGACAACAGACTCTTACTTTCCTCCAGAGGCTCAACAAAAATGATGGTACCTGCTTCGGCAGGACTAGAAGTGACCCATCAGACTCTCTTCCTGGGATCTCTGTGCTCAGTGCTCATATACAGGCTCAGTGCTTATTGTTCTGGGAGTCATACTCCCTGCCTGTGTGACAGTGTGTGAACTAGTGCTCTCTGGAACTTTATGTTCATTTCCATAACACATTTCTCAGGTGCATATACGTTATGCATGAGTCTGTGTCGTTAATCATTTGAAATTTAATTGGAACATGACAGTTTTTCCTCCCTTTTCAGTTTTCCCTCTCTCTGCCACTCGAACTCATGCAACACTTCAGAAGAATACCAGTCTCTTCCTGGCACTGTGGGCTTCCTGACTTCTCACTTTATGGAGGGGGAGAATACTCAGAAATCCAGGCAGAATGGGCCTCTCACCCGAGGTGATTCCATGGGCCACTGTGGGATCTGTGAGGGAGCCCCAGGCTTCTCTGCGCCACCAACCCTTCCTCGCTCCTCCTCCTTCTTTCCCTTTGGAAGCCTGCCTCTGTGAGAAGGCTGAGGGACGAGGTGGCCAGGCCATCGCTAACTCGCTCCGTGCTGGGGCTTCTGAGAGACTCTCCCAGAATTCCATCAGGCAAGAGCTCTGTATTGATCACTGAGCCATGATGATTTCCCTTTGCCAGTTAGAATTCTTGAGAGCAGGGAAGGATTCTTTCTGGCTCACAAGAAGGTGTGAGCTGAAGGACTGCAGAGGACGGAGCTCTCTTTCCCACCGGGTCTCCCCCACTCCCCCCCGCGGGAATTCAGTTCTGTCCCCACCCGCTCCATCCTGCTCCCCACATGTCTTGACCCGAGCAGAAGGCAAGTTCAGTTCCCACAGGTGCAAAGATCCCACTCTCTGAAATGAGGGAGAAGAGAAAAGGGATGAGAGCCGATATGCCTGCTCCCAAAAACAGGAAGCGGGCTGGGTAGATTGACTTGATATGAAGCTATCAGACTGCCGCTTGCTCACACTGGGACCTTTATCACTGCCAGTCATCAGCATTCTGGCAAGCTCATGAATAATGCATTTCCCAGTGATTTCCTTCCTTATTTGCTAGCTCGAGGCAATATTGATTTAAAAAAAAATCTACATACCTGAACTGTGTTGTGGTAACGTTTATTTAAAACGATTGAGAGACAGAACACACATGTGTTTATCTCTACATATGTGTGTTGGTGTCTGTTGTCTGTGGATAATGACATTTGTTTAAGGGCCACGGTGGTTATTAGCAGTGTTTCTCAAATCAAAGGTTGGTTTGCACTGGAGCCCTGAGTTAGGTTAAAACAGCTGCGTGGTGGTGAAGGACCAGGAAGACAGGAGGAGGGTGGGTGGGAGGAGGGGGAGTGGGTGGGGAGAGGGCTGGGAGCAGGGGGAAGGGAGGGTGGGCTGGGGGAAAGAAGGTGGACAGGGATGAGAGGTATGGATGAGGTGGAGATTAGGAGGGAAAGATGGGGGAGGGGGTGGATAGGGAAGAGGGGGTGGAGGGTGCACAGGGAGGAGTTATAAGCAGGGAAATGAAGTCACTGAGTTAACAGTAAGGTCTCTTGTTAGTCAGATGAGGTCTCTCACCCTTGGTCTGGTCTCTGTATCTCTCTCTCTGCCATGGATGCAAAGCCCCCTGGCTGCACCAGTCTCCATATCCACAGAGCAAATGCGATAGTGACACAGGCCAGGCAGGGCTGGGGCATCAGAAGTCCCCATGGGTGGCTCTGTCCTGTGCTGGTCATGGCCATCCTTACCTGTTCCTGGCTCTGTTGACGTCATTTCCGATTCTTAAGAGCGGACAGAAGTAGGCATGTGCTTGGAATTACTGTGTGGATGGCAGCCTGATGCCCCCAGGCCCGCTCAGCCACCCTCCGCCTCAGGAGGGCCAGAAACTTGCTTGCAATCTGATAGGCTGTTGTGGCCTCCCACTCAATCTTACTGTCACAGGAGCTCTTGGAGGTTCCAAGAAGAGAGCCCCCTTCTGGGAAATCGAATTCTCCTCCCAGGTCAGTCACTGGGTCCACTTAGCCCTTCCCTCACCATGGTAGTCTTCCCTCTGAAGCTTGAGAGCAAGTCCAGCAGGAGCTGGGCAGCTATGTGGTATTGAAAGCGGGTCTCACAGGGGCTGGTGGCGGCTCCCTCAGTGGTCCTTCCTCACACCTTCTATCCTAGCCTCTCAAGGCTCCAGTCCTCATCTCCTGGGGCAGGTAGTGTTGAGGTGGAGAAGCCAGTCACAGAAGTTCTGGAGAGCCCCCGAGCAATCATGGCAGTTCAGAGGGTGGAGGGCACTGGAGAGCTGACCAGGCAAGGCTCAGTCTGTACCACCAACTGGCTCAACACTCCCACCAGCTAATAACCAGGAGCCTGAACAAATAACCAGCTAATAACCAGGCTCCCTACTACTTTGACAGTATTTTCACATACAGCATATCATGTGAGCTGCCCCAAAAGCCTAGAAGTTTCCCCCAAAACCTTCATTCTCTTGTCTTACTAGCCATAATTTGAGATTTTTCATCTTCCCTTCAACCCCAAACTTGCAAAGCAAAGAAGGCTCTGTACACACTGTTTCCATTTCTTGACTTAGAACCCTCCTCCCACATTGCCTGGAGCTGCCTTCTTTAAGATGACTCTTAATATTCAGATCTAAACCCAGGGACTTTTCTGAGTCCTTACTGACTCTGCTGCAGTTTTCCTGTTTCAGCTTCGAATTCCTCTCCACCTCCTCCCAGCGCACCCTCACATGTCACAGACAGGTAACGTGGTTGATCCAAAAGAAGGTGTCTGCAATGATGTCATTCCAGGTATCAGATGCAGACAATATATTGGGTCAGACAACAATGCTAAGTGGTTCTCTCAAATCTTTCCATTTGCACAACCATCAACTTGTCCCACAGAGGTGGCCCTAGGTCTCTTTGGCTGGGAACAGACCTTGGGAAGTCACCCAAGAGTGAGTCTCAGCCACTTACATTTCTTTGACCCCCAGGAGTTCATTAAGGCCTCTGTGCTCTGTGTCTCAGACTTCCAGGTCCCCCATTCGCTAAGTAGCAAATGGAACTGAGAGTTGGCATACCCTCCCCGTCCTGCTACCACGCTGAATCGAAAACTTGAAGCTGGAACTCCTGTCGGGCTTAGGTGTCTGCTGTTGGCCACCTAAAAAGAAAAGCCTAGAAAGAAAGGCCTGTTTCCTCTGCAAGATGTGGAGAGCTATAGCATGTACCAGACGACACTCATTTATTTGAAATTGTTCCATGGTGCAAAGCCCTCTAATCGATCACTCTTTTGCAAATGTCAATGGGAGAAATAGGAGTTCCGTATTTATAAAGCCAGAAAAATGGGGGCTTGTCCCCCACCTCCCAGGTGTATATTTATGCACTGATGAATGACCCCAAAGTGGGTTTGTTATAGAAAAAGCCCGTGCCGAAGGCAGGAATCTTGCATCTGGAAACATAGTCTAACAATTGGGCCTCCGAGCCCAGAGGCCTGTGCTGTGTGTTTCCTGAGTGTGACTATCACATCCTCAAGGCTGGGGTGAGCCCAAGAGTTTTGGAATTTGGATCCTGGTTGTCTCCACAGTACTGTCTCCTGAGGTTGCCTTTTGTTCTGTTTTGGGTTTTCTTTGTTTTGGGCTCTGAAGATGGAGCTTTAAAAATCTTGGAAGCCAATGAAAATCGGTGCAGGAGAACAAAACTCTTATTCCAGTCTTGTCCTGAGAGGAGAGTCATGAGGAATAAGGAGTTAATGTTCAAAAGACCCTTTGAAGCAGTTAGATGGGGAGTCCCTCGCAGACTTGGGGTGTCCTCATTGGGTGGGCATTTTCCAGGGGCCCCTGCCTTCCCCAGCTCTACCCCATGCATGGGGTACATGCATGCCTGTGCCAAAGGGTGACCCCTGACCCCAACTCCCATGGCCTCCCTCTCTCCCCTCTAGACCAGCCTCTCCTTTCCTGCCCTCCAAACAATGGCACACTTTGTTTTTTAAAAAGGGCAGTGAAATAGGAATCACACTTTCAAAATAACATTTTGAAAAAAGGGATAGGAGTGAAAAATTGGGACTGGCCAAGCCAACGGTGTGTGCTGCTTTCGAAAGGTGAGGTACCAGGTGAGGTCCAGGCTGAGTAATGTCTGACTGATCCGTGCCTCATGTTTCATGCGCTGTGGAAAAAACCCAGCTGCTGTGAAAGGGTTAAAAATGAGCTCTCTTGGTCAAGAGCCCCAAGAAACAGGCATGTTCAGTTTCAGTCAGGAAGAAAGACAAGTGTTTGGTTAGTAACGGGATATGGCTAGAGCTGGGTTTTGGCCTGCAGTCCCTGGGCAGGTTCAAAGTTGGGGATGGCCCAGTTCTTGTGGTTGTTTGGAGGTGGGACAGAGGCCGGCAGCCCGGAAGGCAGTGCCTGGGAGATGCTACCATCCCCTCCTTTATACGGAAGGGAACTAAGGCCCAGGGCCGGCTGGGGACGTGACCTGGGTCATCCTAGTGAGTGGCACAGCAGAGATAAGCGGGGGAAAGGGTCGCCTTCCAGTTCCAGAGCCCTTTCTGGAAAGCACTGGCTTGCATGGAATGTGGATTCAGGCAGATGAAGATTTAGGGTTGTTTCAGCCTCTTCTTGGCTGGGTTCCTTCCTATTCATCCAGATCCCTCATCTATGAAATGGGGTTCAAAAATAGCTCTTTGCCTGTTTTTTTTTTTTAAATTAAATGAGTTGGTACATATGAGACCAGAGACTAAGATGCTCAAAACTTTCTCTTTCTTGGACCGCCAGGACTCCTCCCGGGCGGTCTGATCCTGCAGAGGGAACAGGCTCTTCCGAATAAGGACGGATGCAAATAAAGCCTCCAAGAACCAAACACCCCCTTGAAAGTCCTATATACTCCCTTAGGGGGGAACGCCACATCAAAGGCAAAGGCAGATGGGATGGAGGAAAAGAAAAGAGCCCTTTCTGAGCAGAGGGGAACTCGCCCCAGAGAAGCGCTGAGTTAACGGAGCCCAAAGCCGGCCTGTGAAGTTAGAGAGGCCCGGAGATTAGAAGGCCAAGAGGAAATAATGCTTTTCTTGTCTTGGCTGCGGGGGCAGAAGGAGAACAGCAGCTGGCAGGCATATGCAGCCTGTTAAGGGCACACTCCCATCAGACAGAAGGAAATCCTGCCCGGGGCTGGCAGCGCCAGCGCGGCCACTGGGGAGCAGGCGGTCTGGGGGTCTCGGGGAATCTGAGCTGTTGCTGCCAAGGCTGCAGGACCCGCATCCCCCCTCCCCTCTCAACAACCCCCCTGCCCATGGCTGCCTGAGTGGGGCCTCCCTCTCCAGTCACTTGCCCCTAAGGGCCTTCCCCTTCCCAGGAGGTGTCAGACCCAGTGATGCTATGACAGAAACTCCGGGGATGCCTGGGGTTTATTTTGTATCCACTTCAAAATCCGTATGAACCTCCTTCTTCCTCGCCTGTGCCCGGAAGGGTGACTTTGGCCCACTCCACAGCCTGGAATCCTTCTCCTCAGCCAGGCTAGACAGAGAGTGGCCTTCTTCTTTTCGCCTCCAGCTTTTCCTTGGGTTACTTTATGGGCCAAGGGATCAAACTCTTGTGAAAGGAACTAAGGCCGCCTGCCATCCCCTCTTGGACCCTCAGCCTCTGAGGCTTTGAACCATGTGACAAGGTGCCCAGCATTAGCGTCTGCTAATTAATCGGAAAAACTGGCTCCCTATTGGCCCATAGCTTTTTACAAACCTGAATTAAATGAAGTGTTTATGTGACAGATATGTGGGAGGGATTTCAGATATAATCACCATCAATCTGGCTGCAGCCAAAATAAATTCTGTGAAAAGTAAAACAAACTATTGCCCAGACAAAGTAGGCCTTAGGGGTCTCCAGCAATAATCTGTGTTTTCTTATTTAGCCTCATCTAATATTTCTGCTCTTTTCAGCGTAGATAGGATCTCTGCACACAGGGCAATCTTGCTGCAGCTGACGGGGGCGGACACACGCTCCTGCACCCTGAGTGGACAGAGAGGGGAAGGGATGTTGCCTATTTACATTAAAATTCTTAGTTCAAATAAACTGGCTCTGGCTGGGCACACGGTGGGGTGGGCACTGGAGATGGAGGTGGGCGGGGGAGAGGCCCGGTTGTGAGGTGGGGGTGTGCTACAGTCTCCCTTCCTCCAACCTGCTAAGGTCAAGGCTGAGGTAGACAAGTCAGAGACTGCCGGTCCTTTCAGAGAGGGGCTGGGTTAGGCCTTCTCAGTGTGCGCGTGAGGTGTGTGAGCTTTCTGAGCGCTCTCTCCTTCGGCTATTTTGGCACTCTTGTGAGGAAACTGAGGTTCAGACATAATAACTACTTGCCCTCTCTAAAGCCATAATATTGGGCTTTGACCCTGACTCTTAAAAGCCTATGCAGTCTCTCTCCTCAGTACCTTGCTAAATAAAGAGGAGCCAGACTTAGTCACTCCTCCCTATGAATAGGCCTTTGGGCACTCAGTCAGCCATGCGCTGCATCCTTCTCTCTCTCTCTCTCTCTCACAGCTGGGGCTGTTTGACACCCCCTTTCTCTGGCTCTCCCTGCTTTGGCCCAGCTTGTCCCCAGTTCCCAAACCAGGCCTGCTGTAAGAAGGGGGAGGTGTTGAGGGTTTCCAGACTCCCAACCACCCATCCGGCCTATCTGGTAACTGAGCACAGCACTAGCCTCCTGCCTGAGCTCTGGCTCCTCTCCCTCAGGGTCTTGCCCTGGTGACCAGCCTAGGATTCCAGCCGCCGCCATCCACCCCTCAGGAGCAAAGACTCCTGCTTGTTCCATACAGATGTCTGCGGGCTTGACGCCAGCCTTCTCACTGGCCTGTACCCAGGGTTGGCACACTTACTGAGATTCCACAATGTTGGGGAAGTCCCCTCCTTCTTCAGCCACTGCCCCACTGCTTAGCACTCCCGGGGCTCAGCGGAAGTCCTGCCCATTGAACTCAGAGCCTGCCCACCTGCTTGGAATCTCTGTGCTGGCTCCTGCATTTGTTGCCACATTGGTGGGTCTGGGGCCACGTTCTGTCCCTTCCTCAATATCTACAATTGCAATAGGTAACATTTTTGGTGCTATGCCTTCCTGATTCTGAGAGTGAGAGCTCCTCTGAAAATCTATCACAAAGGATGTTTTTCTGTTTCGTTTTCCCATCTGCTCTTTATTCCTCTTTGTAAGAACCCCATCTAGAGTCAAGAGGTCCATGCCCAGTGGTAAAGATCCTCCGTCAGTGATTCAAGTCACAGCGCTCCTTTTCCCCTCCATGAAAGTAATGGGAAAGATTCACTGCTCCCTGCCAACCCTGTGGCACCAAAAGGAGTTGATTCTATCACGCTTCATCTTGAAGACCCTTGAACAGAAGGGTCTTGCAGAAGGAAACCCTCTCTATGAAATAGAAGTGCATTTGTAACTCTGCGAACCCATTCGTTCATTCATTCAATAGTATCTGTTGAGGACCTACGATGTGCCAGAGGCTATTAGAGGCCCTGGGATACATCAGTGAGTTAAAAACATCTGCCTCCCTGGAGTCTGTATTCTACCATCTGTAGGCAGGTGATAAATAATGATCATAAACAATAAGAAATGTATACGTTGTGACAGAAGGCAAAAAATGCTGATGAAAGAAAGAGCAAGGTAAGAGTGATTGGGAGTGCTAGAGCAGGAGCTGAGTTGCATATTCACACAGGGTGTTTGGGGCAGGCCTCATAGAGAATGTAAGATGTGAACATAGACCTGAGGGAAGTGAGGATATTAGCCATGAAGGTAACTCAGGAAGGGTGTTCCAGGCAAAGGGAACAGCCAGTGCGAACTCTGAGGCAGAGCTGTGTCTGCTCAGTTAAGGAACAGCAAGGAGGCCAAAGTGGCCAGAGTGAGGTGAGCACTGGGGGAAGCAGAAGAGGGTAAGTCAGAGATGAGGTCAGAAAGACAACAGGAACCACATCGTGGAGGGCCTTACAGGCCCCATAAGGACTTGGAGTCTTTTTGTCCCTACTCTAGTGAATTCAGTCTCTCTCATTAATCAAGCTAAAGCTCGAGAAACTCAACAAATATTTCTTGATTTTGTATGCCAAGTCCTGATGCATACGTTGTTGAGTAAGGGTGTCTGTGCCTTCAGGAAGTTCAAGTTCGGATCCCAGTGGTTGCAGCAGCAGGGTGCAGAGCAAAGCACACTGCACTAGGAGGTGGGAGGCCTGCATTCTAGTCTTGCCCTTCCATGTAACCTTGGCCATTCGCCAAACCTCAGCTTCCTGTCACTGGAGAGGATTGTCTATTTCCTGGTCACCTCCCTGGCACTATGGCGATCAAATGAATGAAGGATGCAAAGACTTGTTGAAAACTGAACAGCCCTGTATAAATAGAAGGGAGGATTAGGGGACCAATTAACACAGTCACTGCCCTACGTCCCTTTCTTTGGGACAGTCGACTCATTCCATGTGGTCGTCTTTGCAATGCCTTCTTCTCTCTCCGCAACCTCGTTGGCACTCACACTCTACCTGGTGAGAACCACCACGGCCATTCATTCGAGTGGGTACAGATATCCAGCATGAAAAACACATCCAGGGGTATCTGCTTTGCCAAGGAAATGTGCCCATGCCTTCTCTAAGTCATGCTTCCCTGATCAGATAAAGCTGCACTGGGGGTGAACTTTTCAGTCAGGTATGCACAACTCCAACCAACAATAACAAAAACAGGCCCACAGGTTGCTGGACAAGGCGAGCTTTTAAAATGCATTCAGACAGTGTGAGGATATTAATAGGGAGACACATATCTCATTTCAGGCTACAAAGCAGATCCCACAGTGGGACATGGAAATGCTGGCTGCTTCCAGGTTAGCTTAAACTGAAGTGAGAGACTCAGCCAGAATACAGACATGCCTCAGGCTGTGTCCCAGGCGCCGCGCTTCCAGCTCTGACAACAGAGCCTGTCAACTTAGCTCTGTTGTGAGTGGAACTGGACACTCGGTGATGGCCAAAAACAACAGTTGACTAAAATAATGAAGCTACGTTTGGACAGTGATGGAGGTGGAGAAGAATAGAGATGGATGGACCCTGTGGACATCGTCTTGAACACTCTTCCTTTATCTTACAGGTAAGGACCCCAAGACCTGCGGGTCATGTTGTGACTACAATAACGATGAGACTCCAATGTCATTTTCACAGTAAGTGAATTTGCCTCCAGTGGGGTCACAGCATCCTGAATGTCCTCAGTTATCCTTTCTGTGTCACTGAGACCCTCCGGACACAGGACTAGCTAAATGGACACATGGGGGGTCAGTTGTGGGGATGGACTGTGTTGTTGCAAAGGAAGGGGCACTGGATAATCAGTCCAGAGATCTGGTCTGAGGCCTGGCTCTGGGCTTATTTACTGGGTGACATTTATCTCCTCATCTGTTTTCTTCATGGCAAAACATGAGATATACGTAGTTAAGACAATGTGTGTTAAAAGACTCTGAAAACCAAAATTGTTTTCTACCTCTGTTTTCCAAATTCCAGCCTGTCATTTGTGAGGACCTGGTTCCAAATTAGGGGTGAGTCTCTGAACAGACCAGGTGGGGAAGATATCTGGCCCCACATGGACCTTCCTGGTCACAGTATGCATTGCTCTTCACCATCGATGCCTACGTCCTCCCCATCCCTACCCCGGGCCCCCCTTCACATCCTCCACAGCCCCACCAGCATTCTCAGCAGCCCCAAGGTTGTCCTCAGGTTTGCAAATATCCCTTCTTCACCTGAGCAACTCCTCCTGTCCTTTACAATGGTAGCATTGCAACATCAATAGGACCATTGCGTCTCAGTTTCCTGATCTACAAAATGGGGATAATAAGAGAATCTAGATCATAGAACTATTCTGAGGAGTAAGTGAATTAGTATACATTGAAGCACACAGAACCAAGCCTGGTTCATGGTAAGTGCTATAAAAATATTTTCTATTATTCTTACTATTAGACTACAAAAGATATCGTGTTCAATGCAATGAATTATATATCTGGTCTGCCTCCCCTACTCAGAATATAACAGCCAGAACAGAGTCCTATTTTTCTATTTGCTCAGTGCTTAACACCATATCAGGAACATATTAAGTGCTCAATAAACCCTTGTGGGATAAATGATTGGGTGTGGTCTATGTAATCATGTCTATGACATCAGTCATGTCACTTTTCTCCAGTAAACTTCAAAGGACAGGCAGTATGTCAACTCTACTCCTGTGGCCCTCATTTGAATTGTCTTATTATTTTAAAAATTCCTCAAGTCTCATTTTTGTTTAAATAACAAAGAAAGTCATTTTGAAATTTTAATCATTAGAACTACAACGTGGAAACAAGTGAAACTCAATTGGTAATAAGTTTTTCCACTTGGAGTTGTGGGCCCAGCCATACTCTCTTTGACATGGTTTCAAGAAGAGAACCCAGGGCTGGATTCTATTTGAAGAATAATTAAGATAAAAGAAGACCCCCGGGCGCCTGGGTGGCTCAGTGGGTTAAACCTCTGCCTTTGGCTCAGGTCATGATCTCAGGGTCCTGGGATCAAGTACCGCATTCGGCTCTCTGCTAAGCAGGGAGCCTGCTTCCCCCTCTCTCTCTGCCTGCTCTCTGCCTACTTGTGATCTCTCTCTCTCTCTCTCTCTCTCCATGTCAAATAAATTTTAAAAAATAATAATTTTTTAAAAAAAAGAAAAAAGAAGACCACGGTCCCCCAATCCTGCCAAAGTATTTGGGATTGTATGGTGTGAAGGGGACAAAAGACTAGACGGGTGAACACAACCTCCAGGAGGAAACAGATGCTCTAAGGATATGCAGCATGGTTGGGGGAGGTTAGAGTGGAGTGGGGGATGTAATTTCCTAGAAGTGGATTTTAAGCCACTGGTTCCACTTCCTGCTCTTAATCTCATGGCTGTGCACAATATCCTGAAACTGACACCCAAGAGACTCTACCAATTTGGGTTTCAGGTAAGAGTGCTGATGGGGAAATAGCTCCCTTCCTATTATGTTCTTAATTTCCTATGTCCAATAGTATTGGTTTTTTTTTTTTTAGTTTTTATTTTATTTCCAGTTAGTTAACACAGTGTAATATTAGTCTCGTTTGTATGATATAGTAACTCAATACTTGCATACATCACCTAGTGCTCATCACAAGTGCCCTCCTTCATTCCCATCACCTATCTCTCTCATCCCCCCACCCACCTCCCCTCTGGGAGCCATCAGTTTGTTCTCCATAGTTAAGAATCTGTTCCTTGGTTTGCCTCTCTCTCTCTCTCTCTCTTTCCCCCCCCAATAGTATTCTTAAATACAACAAAATATCAGGAATATCCACCTGCTTTCTTCACCTGTTTTATGATACGTAGCCACACAAGTGGATCCATCAGGTGAGCAGAGAAAGGGGAATGGTAAATTATCTGCTAAGATAGCTGCCAACAATTCCTTTCCTCCTTGGATGTTTGTGTTGTGTTTCCCATCAAGAGGTGGAGTTTATTTCCTTTTATGACTTACTGTGACCAAGGGAATTCTGCAGAGACAATGCTGTGCTTGTCTGAGCCTTGTAAGAGGCCTTTCAGGGGCCTGAGAGTTTTTACTTTCATTGTCCTAGAGCTCTGAGCCACCATGTAAGGACCCTGCTGGAGAAGGGAGACCAGCCAAACCCCACAGACCTTTCCAGCCTCTCCAACCAAGGAGAGGCATGGGAATGTGATGCCATCTTGACCCTCCAGCCCCAGGCAACATCATTTTCCTTGATACTGCTTGGAAATGAGATAAGCTGTCTTCCCCAAACCCTGTCCAATTCATACCATCAGGAGCCCACAGTTATTGTTTTGGATCACTTTGATTAAGTTTTGTTACACAGCAGTACATCCCTAAAACTATGGGTAGCACTCATCTACATTCTTGTCTAAGATCTCTTCCGTGGTTTCTTCTTTGGCTTAGGACTGGCCAGGAGAAATCTTGAGTGCCTCTCTCTCCCCATGACTCATGCTAGACACTGCTGATTGACACAACACTCTTTCCTGTTTAGCCCAGATTCTGCCTTCGACCTCACCACAGAGCTCTAGACAGCAACAACTGAATCAGAAATGTAGGTCTTTGAATTGAAACTATTTGCCATTCTAGGATTAGTCCTTTCTTTGAAAGTAAAGGGGACTGGTGTGCCCTAATAATCCACTGTACCTTCTAGAGCCACGGAATGCTAAAGATGACAGAACTTGAGATCCTCTAATCTAGGGGTTCCGAACCCTGGCTGCAGATTAAAATTACCGAGGTTGCTTTATTGTGTTTTGTTTTGTACTTTCAAGACAGACTTTAAAAAAATAAACAGAATTTAAATACTTTAATGTGATTATAGGTTAATATAATATGGTGAACAACTTAAAGCTCAAAGCTACAAACATAACTCAGATTACAAAAGTGATTTGACCTGGTTACAAACCTAAAACATGACCTTTTTTATATTATCCAAGTAACTGCAAAGAAGTGTCTCTTTAAGGGCATCAGCGCAGTCTTTTTTTTTTTTTTTTAAGATTTTACTCATTTATTTGACAGAGAGAGAAATCACAAGTAGGCAGAGAGCAGGTAGAGAGAGAGGGGGAAGCAGGCTCCCTACTGAGCAAGGAGCCTGACGCAGGGCTCGATCCCAGGACCCTGAGATCGTGACCCGAGCTGAAGGCAGAGGCTTAACCCATGAGCCACCCAGGTGCCCCCAGCGCAGTCTTTTTAAAACTATTTTACCTGGAATTACTTGAATTTTTAACCATTCTAAAAGTATGAAAATATAAACATTTTGGTGCAATTTTTCCATATATTTTGAGTAGAGAATACAGTTCCAAGTTGGTATTACTATTCACGATTAAGAGGAAAATATGTTTCAAATACAAATTCACCAACTTACTGTAGGAAGAATCAGAAGTAAAAAGGTTTATCCAAATTCTTCTAAACTCTTCCTCTTTAGTGTCCCGTGCATTATCTCCTGTACTTTTAGTGTAAATACCTTATAAACAAATGTGACCATGTGTTAATGCTACATTTCATAGGATTAATGAAGGAAAATGAAGATCTCAGAAATGAAATCTCCTAGCCTAAGTTCTGTATTTAAGTGTGCACTCACCTTTACAATAACAGGTGTTTTCAACTGTACTCGGTTTTCCAGTAACACTAGGTCAGCCTTGCTGAGGACCCATTTCTTAATGCAGAAACAGACCACGATATTTCTAGAATTGCTTTTCGAAATTATTCAAACTTAGGAACATCCAGATGCTAAACAGACTCAAAAATGAAGACCAATTTGTAAAATTGGGCTATTTTCATGGATTTTGGGTTTCTTTGTTTATTTGGTGTGTCTTTTTTTTTTTTTTAAACAATAGAATAAATAGTTCTGTTGGTGACTGTAGACACATCGGGCTGTTTTGTGGTATACAGAATCAACACAGAAATGGTAGTTTTCCTGATTGGTCTGTGGTCGTCAGTAATTCTTTTTTTTTTTTTTTTTTAAGATTTTATTTATTTCTTTGACACAGAGAGAGAGATCACAGGTAGGCAGAGAGACAGGCAGGGGCCGGGGGAAGCAGGCTCCATGCTGAGCAGAGAGCCTGAGGCGGGGCTCGATCCCAGGACCCTGAGATCGTGACCTGAGCTGAAGGCAGAGGCTTTAACCCACTGAGCCACCCAGGCGCCCCCTAAGGGATTACTTATAGGAAACTTTCAGGATCGTTGGTATCTGGGCATATTTTCCCCAAATCCTCTCGCCTCCTTGTGTCACAAGGCCCAACTCACTCACATTCATCTCAGTGACAGTACCTTTGGTAATAACACCCAAAGTAGTATGTAGCAGGGATGCGGGATTCGTTTTTACGCCAAGTATTGGCAAGCAAAAGGTGGCTTTCAATTCAGAATGTGTTGCATGGGCATTTTGGCAATGTAAGCCCATCGGCCTACTAAATCTCTCGTATTCAGGGGGTTTTCGAGGAAAGCCATTTCCAGGAAAGCAGACTTTAGTAACTAACCTCTTCCATGCTTTGTTGTTTCTCTTTCCTGTTTGAAAAACTTTCCATACTTCTGTTTCTTTCTGGGCATGAACTTTGGGACAAAGGGACTTCCCATTTGCCCGTTTTCTCTTGGCATTTTTATTTCCTCCTATTGGAAAGGACTTGAGCTGTGTCAGTCCTTCCCTGCCCAGTAGACGTGCAGCACTGCTCCTCGTGGAGTCTCTCGCCATCATTCTTTTGTGCGGAGCTTCTCCTTTCATGCGTCCTGGTAGTCTTTTTCATTTGTATTTTCTCAGCCTGGCACTGTTAATGGTAGAGCTTGGCTTTCAGACCAATCATCTTTTTTGCCTTCTTTGAAAGTTCTTGAGCCTCCAGACCTTCCTTCTTCCTCTTTTTCTCCTGGTAATCCAAACAATGGCCATGGTGCTTCCAGTGTAACTCAATATATTGGTTTTGTGTTGTGGTAATGGGGCAGAGC
The DNA here is from genome assembly GCA_003697995.1 of Taxidea taxus jeffersonii. Lineage (NCBI taxonomy): Eukaryota > Metazoa > Chordata > Mammalia > Carnivora > Mustelidae > Taxidea > Taxidea taxus. The sequence continues at coordinate 40,783 of RCUC01123271.1, forward strand.
CACAAGGTGCTGCTGCCGATGTTAAGAAGCTCTCAATTTTCGGGTGTCACAGACCCAGGAGCTGAACCCCGAGATGGGAAAGAGACTCCCTGGGCTGCTTTAAAAATTGAACTGATGTCGGGGCCTCAACCCACACTGGTTCAGATTCAACTGAGCCTCATTATTTTAAACTATGAGTATTTCTTAGTAATAAAGGAACTTGACTTCACAAATTGGGGCCCAAAGGAGCAGATCACAGCTGGCTGAATCCCACTGAGGAACTATTTGGAGGGTTCATGGGCTCTCACAGGCCATCTGTCCGAGGATTCAGAAAAGGGGGGTAGGTTTCCTAAAGGGGAAATACAGTTTCACCTGAGGGAAAAAGAAGGGAAGGGCAGGCACTCAGGAGAGCCAGCTCCTAGGCCTGAGGGTAGACATCCCTTCCCTGCTGTCCGGACAAGCCAGGAGCTGATCTGTGAGGGCGATTTTGATATATGACCCCAAATGTGAGTGGAAGGTACAGTGTGTGTTTTGAGGTTTTTTCCTGTGGAGAATTTCTTAAACCTCAGACCGGATTGTCAAAGAATTGAGACGAAGTATGAAGCGCATGAGAGATGTGCTTGACACAATAGGGTCAGAAAAGTTCAAGGCGCCCTCTCTCCTGGCATGTTTGGCAGGAATGCTAAAACACAAGGAGGGGACTAGAAACCTTATGACAGTAAAATTTTAAGGCTTCATTTTTTTTTTTTTTCGGTAAAATATGACTTGCTGTCAGGTGTGTGATTTGGTAGCTTTGATGCAAGTATATAATAAATCTCGCCTCTGCTGAAATCGGAAGAGTTTTCTGCATATAAATAAAAATGATGAGTGCAATAAAATTGCTTTTGATCACCTCACATGAAAGGTGTTAGGAATTTTCAGACTGTTATCATAATTAAAGTGCAAGTACTTGGGATGAAAAACTCTTATTTGAGTATCTCTCTTCCTATCCTGTCTTAAAGGGCATTTCTGGAGAAAATCACCCTCACCCACTTCAGTATTGTTGTGACCCTACTTTGTAGTCTGAAGAAATGTTATAGTTTTCAGTGACAGCAGGAAAATGGTCTTGTAGTTGAAAACACTACAAACCACAAAGGGCACTGGCATTTGCAAAAATGAACCAAATTCTCTTTACAGCCTCAGTCGAAAGGGATGACTTCAAAAGAACTCATTTTTGTCAGTAAAGGTATTGCCTGGAGACCTTCTTTCTTTCTTTCCCTGGGTCTGCTTCTTGATCTCCTATCTATAGGGCCACTGTGCCTAACTTGCTCTTTCTACAGGTCTTTTTAAGTCACTTTAAAAAAAAAAGATTTTATTTATTTATTTGACAGAGATCACAAGTAGGCAGAGAGGCAGGCAGAGAGAGAGGAAGGGAAGCAGGCTCCCTGCTGAGTAGAGAGCCCGATGTGGGACTCGATCCCAGGACCCTGAGATCATGACCTGAGCTGAAGGCAGAGGTTTTAACCCACTGAGCCACCCAGGCACCTCTAAGTCACTTTTTGTATTTGCTTATATATGAAACCCTATTTTGATTCCACAAGCATAGACTAACAATGGGAGAGAGATCATTCCTCAAACAAATACCCCCATCTACTTATACTTCCGAGTATCACAATGGCTACCTCATGGGTCATCCCAGCTCCATCCCACCTGCTTCAACCACCCCATGCTCTCTCAAGATTTCATAGTCAGAACTTTGACTCTGTGTGTGCCACGGCTCCACTCAAAATATTTAAGGGATTCCCTTTGCTCACAGAATAAAACTCAAAGCCCTTAGCCTGCATTCAAGACCCTCTATAATCTAGTCTGTTATCTCTGGCACTCACCTCACTTGAAAACTTGGATCCAACTTTGCTGCTTTGCTTGCTTCTATGCCCATTTCTGGCACCTTGGCTTTCATCCTGCCAGAAATGTCTTCCTCTCTCGGTATGATTCCTGCAAAGTCCAGCTCACTTCCACGTCTGCTGGGAAGTTTCCCCCAGTTAGCCTGTTCAGATCCCTTGAACTTTAGTGGGAATTATTTGAGACTTAGCATACCTGACTTTTATTTTTATTTCTTTTTAAATTTAAATTCAATTAGCCAACATATAGTACATCATTAGCTATAGATGTAGGGTTCAGTGATTCATCAGTTGCAAATAACACCCAGTGCTCAGCACACCACATGCCCTCCTTAATGCCCATCACCCAGCTACCCCTCATCCAATCCACCTCCCTTCCAGCAACCCTCAGTTTGTTTCCTAGAGTTAAAAGTCTCTCATGGTTGGTCTTCCTCTCTGATTTTTTTCCCACTCATTTTTCTCTCCTTCCCCTATGCTACTCTTTTCTGTTTCTTATATTCCACATATGAGTGAAACCATATGATAATTGTCTTTCTCTGCTTGACTTATTCACTCAGCACAATACCCTACAATTCCATCTGCATTAATATAAATGGTAATAATTCATCCTTTTTGATGGCTGAGTAATATTCCAGGGTGTGTGTGTGTGTGTGTGTGTGTGTGTGTGTGTGCGTGCACGCGCGCGCACGTATAGTCATAGATAGATAGACAGATCACATCTTCTTTATCAATTTATCTTCCAGTGGACATCTGAGCCATTTCCATAATTTGGCTATTGTGGAAATTGCTGCTATAAACATTGGGATGCAGGTGCCCCTTTAGATCACTACATTTGTATCTTTGGAGTAAAGACCTAATAGTACAATTGCTGGGTCATAGGGTAGCTCTACTTTTAACTTCTTGAGGAACCTCCATACTGATTTTCCAGAGTGGCTGCACCAGCTTGCTTTCCCACCAATAGTGTAGGAGGGTTCCCCTTTCTCCACATCCTTGCTAACATTTGTTGTTTACTGTCTTAATTTTAGCCATTCTGACTGGTGTGAAGTGATATCTCATTGTGGTTTTGATTTGTATTTCCCTGATGCCAAGTGATGTTGAGCATTTTTTCATGTGCCTGTTGGCCATTTGTATGTCTTCTTTGGGGAAGTGTCTGTTCATGTCTTTTGCCCATTTCTTGAATGGATTATTTGTTTTGGGGGTGTTGAGTTTGTTAAGTTCTTTATAGATCTTAGGTACTAGGCCTTTATCTGATATGTTATTTGTAAATATCTTCTCCTGTTTCATAACTAAAAGCAAGCCTTTTAGTTTTTTGACTGTTTCCTTTGCTGTGCAAAACCTTTTTATCTTGATGAAGTCCCAATAGCTCATTTTTTACTTTGTTTCCCTTGCCTTTGGAGACATGTCTAGTAAGCAGTTGCTGAGGCCAAGGTTGAAAGGTTGCTGCCTGGGTTCTCCTTCAGGATTTTGATGGATTCCTGTCTCACATTTAGGTCTTTCATCCATTTTGAGTTTATCTTTGTGTACAGTGTGAGAAAACGGTCCAGTTTAATCTTCTGCACATAGCTGTCCAATTTTCCCAACACTGTCTTTTTTCCATTGGTTATTCTTTCCTGCTTTGTCAAAGATTAGTTGACCATAGACTTGATAATCCATTTCTGGGATCTCTATTCTGTTCTATTGATCTATGTGTCTGTTTCTGTGCCAGTACCATACTGTCTTGATGATTACAGCTTTGTAATAGAGCTTGAAGTCCAGAACTGTGATGCCACCAGCTTTGGTTTTCTTTTTCACCATTTCTCTGTTTTTTGGGGAGTCTTTTCTGAAATCAGTTGCATTTCTAACACTAACAATTAGAAGAAAGAGAAATTAAGGAATCGATCCCATTTACAATTGCACCAAAAACCATAAGATACCTGAATAATCCTAACCAAGGAGGCAAATGATCTGTACTCTAAAAACTACATGAAAGAAATTGAGGAAGGCAAAAGAAATGGAAAGACATTCCATGCTCATGGATTGGAATAACAAGTATTGTTAAAATGTCTATGCTACCTAGAGCAATCTACACATTCAGTGTAATCCCTATCAAAATACCATTGACATTTTTCATAGAACTGGAATAAATAATCCTAAAATTTGTATAGAACCAGTAAAGACCCCAGATAGCCAGAGGAATGTTGAAAAAGAAAACCAAAGCTGGTGGCATCATGATTTTGGACTTAATTTTTGTTTCTTTTTTATGTGTGTGCCTTATTTTCCTTTCTAGAGGTTGAATTTAATTCATTTGTTTAGCAAATATTTACTGTGGCTCAACCATGTGTGAGGCTCTGAGTCCCACGTGGGAGTGCTGCAGTGATTAAGACACATGTGGTCCCTGCCCTCAGGAGCTTACATTCTAGTGAGGAATCATAACCATTCAGTGTGCCAAGTGCTATTTAGGGGACAGCATTAGGTGCTGTGGGAGAATGCAAGGGGCCCAGTTAAACATACTCAGGAACTTTTGAAAGGCTTCCTAGAAAAGGCAATGCCCTAAGCAAGACTTAAAGGATAAGTAGGAATTAGCTAGGCAAGGATGTGGAGGAAGACTGTTTCAGCGGAGAGAACTGCATACATAAGTTATGGAACTAGAAAAAGTCAAAGATCAGAATGGGCATAGAGGATGTGGGAGAATTGGTGAAGACAGTTTTGGGGGTAAGCAGAGGCACATAGCCCTGAGCCTTCTGTTCATTCTGTCAATGGATGATTTTTTAAGATGTTTTAATCTACTCATTTGTGAGAGAGAGTGCCTGTGAGAGCAGAGCAGGGAGAAGGTCAGAGGCAAGAAGGAAAAGCAGAGCCTGATGTGATTCAGGGCTTGATCCCAGGACCCCAAGATCATGACCTGAGCTAAAGACAGACACTTAACTGACTGAGCCACCCAAGGACCCCTTGATATTCAAGTTTTTTAGCAAGGAAAAAATAAGAGATTACCTTTGGAAAGGCAACCAACAGTGTCTGCCACATGGAATCTCCTGAATATATTGACTCAAACCCCTATACCAAAGCCCTAGCAGAGGGAGAGGCATGCTCATTTCCAGGCCTAAAAACTATTTGCATCAATTTTCACTGTCACATACAAGATGACTGGATTTCAGCAAAAATTTATGAAACATACAAAAAAGCAGGGGAAAATACGCTATCAAGAAATAAAGCAATCAACAGGGTCAGACTCAGGAAAAAGACATTCTATGCGTAGGAACAAAGATTTAAAAATTACTGCAGACTTCATATCAGAAACTGTAAGCCAGAGGATGATGGAGTCACATCTTTAAAGTGCTGGAGGGGGCAGGGAGTGGAATCTCTGTGAAGAAGAATTTCATCCCCAGTGAAAATATATTTCAAAAATTAAAAGAATACATACTTTCTCAGACAAATGAAAGTATTGTTGATCAAAGTAAAAAATGGAAGTGGTATCCCACTATTATTTAATTCTATACTGGTGAGCAGTGAAGCTGATTTCTTTGTGTTTAGTATTGACTCATAGTTTGTCTTTTATGAATTGCCAGTTTTTATCTTTCACCCATTTTTCTGTTGGTCTGTTTATCTTTTTCTTTTTTAAGTTTTCATTTATTTATTAGAGATTGAGAGAAAGCGCAAGGAGAGGGAGAATCAGAGGGAGAGGAAAAGCAGGCTCCCTGGCAGAGAGCCCAATGACATGGGGCTCAATCCCAGGACCCTGGGATCATGCCCTGAGCCCAAGGCAGACGCTTAACCAACTGAGCCAATAGGCACCCCTATTTGTCTTTTTCTTATAGGAATATAAGAATATATATATATATATTTTTGAATACCAATCCTTTGTTACATACATAGCAATATCTTTTCATGATCTGTCACTTTTCTTTTAGTATGTTTATGGTGATTTCTGTTGACAGAATTTTACAGTTTGTCAAATTGTCAAAAATTTTCATCAAAATTAAATCTAATCACTTTTCCTCTATACTCTAAGATTTTCTTCTAAGGTTTTATAGTTTTATATATTGTTTGGTCTTTAATCCTTCTGGAACTTACATTTTTTGAGTAGTAAAAAGTAGCGTTGTAAATTAATTTCTCCCAGATGGTTAGTAAATTGTTCCAATATAATTTTTTAAATAGTCAGTATGTTCTTTCCATATTGATTTTAAGTGCCACATTTACCATAAAATACCTTCCCATATATTCATGACTCAGTTTCTATATTCCCTTTTATGTCCCACTGAGCTATTTTGTATTAGTGTTACAATGTTTTATTTCCCACAGCTTTATGTTTTGGTATTGTGATAACCAATGGCCAGGCTTGTCCTGCTCAGCTCCTCCCAGTAGATAGATACCACGCCTGCCTGAAATTTTGCAGAAAGAGTCCTGAAAGAGAGCACCCGCTCTTTTACATTTCTGAAGTAGCCCAGCAAACAGTAGGATATAGGATGAGTAGCGATAATGACCACATGACCATCACACCTGGCCTGTCATATTGTCTTAAGGCAACCGGGCATGTTTGGTGCCTGGTTATTATTTCATCTAGTGTGCAGTGCAGCAATATGGCATGATAGCAATATAACAAGAAACTGAAACTGATAATAGGTCTGGCTAATGTGGTTTACCAAAAGTGGTTTTGCAAAACCATCCTGGAGTTTTGAGGCATTTTGGCTGGGGGCCTTCAAGCCCCAGAAAATGCTGTTTAGGACTTCCCATCACGTGGCAATTTCTTTCTGGCTGGCTGATCAAGACCAGCCCTCAGACTGTCTCTTATAGTATAATTAAGGTAAACCAAGGAGCTGTGCTCTCCAAGCTCTCCTACCTGATGCAGGTTCTCATCCTTTAAGGTCATTGCAATGACATGCAATTTAGGTACTCTGTGAGTACCTGAGTGTTCCTTCTTACTCATCTTCAAGCCTACCCTCAATTGGACGACTTAAGAAATTCACAACAACATGCTCTCTCTTCTAGAACCTCTCTTTCAGAATTGCCTTGGATATTCTTTCACATTTTCTCTTATAGAAGAATTTTAGAGTTAGTCTATAAGTTCTTTGAAATATCCCACTGGCAGTTTGATGGTGATTTCACTGAATGTATAGATTAATTTGGGGGGAACAATCACCTTTAGATGCCAAGACTTTCCAACCAGATACAGGAACATTTTCTTTTTATTTGTTTGGGTTTTCTTTAATGTCTTTCAATAAAATTTTATCATGTTTTTATTTGGATCTGAAACATTTTTTGTTTATCCTTGGGTATTTTATAGTTTCATGACTTTGGTGAATAAGATCTTTTCATAACATTTTGCAATAGTTATTGTAGGATATATTCAAGCTGTTGTTTTCGTATGTTAATATTGTGCTTGTCCTCCTAACTGAACTCTGAATTATGATCATTTACCTCAGATTCTCTTAGATTTTTTTTTCTCTTAGATTTTTTAGATACACAATTATGTTGTTTGCAAATACTGATAGTTTTGTTTCTTCCTTTCAGATCCTTATGTCTTATTTTTTTTTCCTAGTCATTTATGGCCAAGATTTCTAGTTCAATGTGAAATAGCTATAGGGATCCTTTATCTTGTTCCTAATATCTATAGGAATAATTCTCTATTTCACCAATAGGTATAATATTTTCTCTAGGTTTCTGGTTCATATTATCAAGAAAAGAAAATTTTCTCCTATTTCCAACTTGCTAAAAGTTTCTTGGAGTTGAGAATTAAGAATCATGAAATAACTTTTCTGCTTCCATTGAAATAATCATATAATTTTTCTCTTCCAGTCTATTAACAATATTTTGAAGTGTGGAGACAACATTGCATTTGAGGGATTAAATGCCATTTGATTTTTCCCTGTTGTGGTAATAATGTTCTTAGTTTGCTTATAAATTCTTAAAAAGGACAGGCAGTCTTTGGTTTGCCTGAAAACTGTATGTCTCAAAGGTCTCCCTGAGTCCCTTGTTCTATTATTTTTGTCTCTGGTGATTGGTTTGTGGTCATCCTCTTCAAAGTTTTGCTGCAGATTATTTAGGGAAAACTAAGGATATTTGAAACATATCCTTAACCTTTAAAATTGGCATCATAGAGGAGAGAACCAGGGCATGCCAACTGGTGACTGACATCTGTCAAAAACACAACCCTACATTTGAGGTGGTTGGTAAAGGGATGGTCCATGGCCCATGATTGCATTACGTATAGTTCATCTCCATGTAAGAGATTATGGAAAAGTGCAAATGATCACATAAGAGTAGAGAGGATATGCTTCCTTGGAGTCAATCAATCCAAAATCCAGGACACAGACAGGAGGCCAGTGGTCTTTCAGTTTCCATGACAACTGGAGGATTTACCATGATGTTAATGAAGCATAAGCTTCAGGGCCTCTCATTTAAAAGGGCCTTTCCAAAGCCCTGCTTCTAATTTTGTATTTGTATGTTTGTATTCTTTTCCTAACGAGAGGCCCCAAGTTGCATAAGTCTTAGACCCTGCAAAACCTGGGTCCATCCTTAATGAGAGCCCCAGCCATAGCTTTACATCCTGGCCACCACGCCGGAACCCAGGGCTCTGAAAGCCCTAGCTGGCAACCCTGATAATTCTCTCAGTGTAGCAATTAGAGTGGGTGGCAGATTAAATTACCCTGTTGCTTTCCAGCTGGGCTGAGAGAACTGTGGCCTGACATAGAAGCCGGTGGGTATCACATGGAAGAAGTGCTTGGCTATCTCACACTTCGCTCGCTGTGGGGGCACATGACCAAATTCATTATTAACAGCGAGCTGATCTGGTTACCTTGATTGACACTAAGTGATTTCAGCCTGGGCTATATTTGTCTTCGTGGGGAAAATGACTGCACAGAGCTGAAAGGTTATTTCCCTCTTCAAATACATTTGGGCCTGTCACTGCAGAGTTACGTACCCTGACATCAAAATTGGACCCACGGGCTTTGGAAGACAGCAAATGACATCATGGGCAAAAAATGGTGTCAGCTTTGTTTTGTTTTTCCTTCTCTTTCTGGATTCTGACAGAGA